>JAESVK010070446.1:0-30796 GCA_017140935.1 Hamamelis virginiana
AAAAAAGAGTTGAAGAAGAGAAAGATCATGAAATTTTGACTCCAACTCCTTTGGCAATGATGGATACTTCTGGCTATATTGCCAATTTTCAAGTAAATTCTCATATTTACTTTAAATTTTGCCAATATTTGTCTAAGACATTTCATTCTAATTGTCTTTTTTTCTTTTAGATTCCTGCACCTTCAGAAATTCCTTTTTCAACTCATGCTACTCCCTCGGTATCCCCAGAGGTAAGAAATACAAGTTTACTGAACAAAAACTTATTGTATTTATTTCATTCAATTTACTAACATTCTCTTATTTCAGATACACGAGCTGCTTCAAAAAATGGCTTCACATTTCGAGGCATTGCCTCCAGAATATTATGAAGCTCTTCAAGCTACTGCTATTTTCGTGAGTTTACATTCCTCATGTGTATTTGATTACCAAAAATATAAAAATCAAATATTTACCTTTAATTTATTGATGCAGTCATCAACACCTATTAAATTCAGAGGTTTGGAAAAAATCCCCTCTTCTTCAACTTCTCAAGATACTCAAATGAGTCCTCCCATCAAGTTATTAACTTGTGAGGCTTCAACTGAGGTAAATATAAATATATTTTTTACATATCAACTTTTGGTAAACTCCTTAAATAACATTCAATTTCTTTCCTACAGACAAAAAGTCAAGAAGAAAAAATATCTGCATCTGTTCCTAGCAGTGAAGTGGATATACCTTCTTCTGATGCATACTTTTCGGATACTGATGATACATTGGAATTGGTCAAATTAGCTGCTTCTGCTGTTCAAACCCCTGAGGATGAACCAGTAGAAATTCTAACTATTCATTCTTATTCAGCTAAAACCAAATCCCTGTTTCAAAAATGTTCTGCTATTTCTCTAAATGACCTGAATCAGACTGAGCTTCGAGATGAAGTGTTAGCACAATGCAATGATCTTCTTCAAGATTTACAGAATGCATCTCCAGGGTCTCCCACTAATCTGAAATATCTGATCACTCATATGATTACCCTTATAAAGAATCATGAAGAGATAAGGAATGACCTGGCTCAGTGCAATGTGACTCTTGAAGAAATGCACCTTTTCTCTAATACCTTGAAGACCAATCTGGATTCTCAGAAAGAAATAGATCAGACTATTCATCAGATTGATTCGAAAATTGAAGCTCTTCAAAAGGAACTGCAGTACCTTCAGACTGAGAGGACTTCAAACCAAGAGAAACTTCTGGCTTTAAAGACTGAAGCTCTTCCAACGAAAGAAAAATTGAAGTTTCATCTTGACAACAATCCACAAATTGCTAGAAAGAAGAAAGGACTCATGCAATATCTGGATAGCAATAATGCTGATTGGGAGAGTTTCAAGAAATCTTTGCAATTTTTCTAGAAAAAATGATGTATTTGAAACAATTTCACAATTACTCTTATGTAAACATTTGCTTCAATCCTTTATGAATATATTTCTTTTGTGTATATTACATGTTTCTATTCTCCCATATTGTTGGAAAGTATTCCTTTAAGAATCTTCCATTGATTTTCTTATTATGTACATATCCATTCATTCCTCTTAAATGGTATGCACCTCCTTTTAAAACTCGATGAATTTGAAATGGTCCTTCCCAATTTGGTGACCATTTCCCAAATTTTTGATCTTTCAAACCAATTGGTAAAATAGTTCTCCATACCAAATCACCTTCTGCAAAGGTTTTGATTTTAACCCTTTTGTTATAAGCCCTTGTAGCCTTTTTCTTTTGAATTTGAATCTGATTAAGTGCATCTACTCTTTCTTCATCAATGTTCTCAAGTTCCATATACATGGATTGATGATAATCTTCAAAAGAGATTTGATGTTGTTTGGCTACTCTTAATGAATTCACATTTATTTCCATTGGGAGTACTGCATCATGTCCATATGTCAATGCATATGGGGTTGTTCCAGTACTAGAACGTTTCGAAGTTCTATAAGCCCACAAAACTTCTATCAACAGTTCATGCCATTCCCTTGGGTTATCTTCAATCATCTTCTGCATAGTTTGTTTGATAGTTTTATTCGAAGATTCAGCTTGACCATTAGCCTGGGCATAATAAGGAGTTGAATGAATCAAAGTAATTCCATATTGATCAACAAAATTTTTGACTTCACTTCCCACAAATACACTGCCTTGATCTGCAGTTATGGTTTGAGGAATTCCAAACCTACTCATTATTTCTTTTATGAAATTTATAATATCACACTGATTTATTGAAACCATAGGTTTTGCTTCAACCCATTTCGTAAAATAATCAGTTGCAACAATAATAAAAGAATGTTGTTTGGATGAAGGAGGAAATATTTTCCCTATCAAATCCATTGCCCAACCTCTAAATGGCCATGGTTTGATAATGAAATTTAATTCAATTGCCGGCCTATGATGTAAATTTCCATGTTTTTGGCAAGCTTGACAACCTTTAGCATATTCAATGCAATCTTTGAGAATTGAAGGCCAATAAAACCCATGTCTTCGAATCAACCATCTCATTTTAATACCAGGTTGGTGTGCACCACAAATTCCTTCATGGACTTCACCCATTATTTTCATGGATTCTTTTAAACTTGGGCATCTAAGTAACAAACCATCAGCTCCTTTTTTATATAATATATCATCATATAAAATATACTTAATAGCTTTAAGCCTTGTTGCCCTTGTTGATTCAACATTTGGGTTAGAAAGAAAATTCATTATTGGAGTTCTCCAATCTTTCTTAACAATTTGAACTTCATTTACCTCCAAAGGTAAACCTCTATCCAACAAAGAAGGTAATATTTTCTTTTTATTTTCGAAACAAATTTCTTCTTCCCAAGGATTTTCTTTAAAACCCGAAGCAATTTGTGCTAAACTGTTAGCTTCTTCATTCATGAATCTTGGTATGTAATCAATGACTGCATCATCAAAATTACATAACAAATGTACAGCACTTAAGTAATAAGGAATTAAAATGGGGCTTAAGCATTTATATTCTCCTTTCACTTGGTTTACAATTAATTGAGAATCTCCCATAACTTCAATCATTTCAGCTTTCCATTCTTTTAGTATTTCTAAACCAAACACTAAAGCTTCATATTCAGCTTGATTATTGGTTCCATTGTATTCAAGTCTAAGACTAAACTTAGTCTTAATTCCTTTAGGAGATTCAATAACAACTCCAATCCCAGAATATTGGTTTGTCTTCGAACCATCAAACCACATTCTCCATGGAGCAAAACCAATACTAAAAGAATCAAACTCTTCTTGTTTTATATCAAGGCATGGATGATCAGCCAAAAAGTCTGCTAAGGCTTGACCTTTCACAGCCTTTTGGGGCATATAAACAAAAGTAAATTCTGTTAATGCTAGAATCCATTTTCCGATTCTGTTATTAAGCAAAGGTCTAGATAAAATATATTTTATCAAATTGAACTTTGATAAGACAATTACATTCCTTGGAAGCAAATAATATCTGAGTTTCATTGCAGCAAAATACAATGTAAGGCATAACTTTTCAATTGAAGAATATCTACATTCAATACAATTTAATGCCCTACTCAAGTAATAGATGGCTTGTTCTCTGAATTCATTATTATCTTGAGCCAAAAGACAGCCAATAGATTCTTCAGCTGCTGAAATATATAACTTCAAAGGTTTATCCAACCTTGGTGGCATCAAAATAGGTGGATTAATCAGATAAGTCTTGATTGCTTCGAATGCCTTCTGGTGTTCTTCATTCCAATTGTATTCATCTTCATTTCGCAGCTTCAATAGTGAAGAGAACACTCTGGTTTTTCCTACAGCATTTGAAATGAACCTTCGAAGGAAATTTAATTGTCCTAAAAACCTTTGCAACTCTTTTTTATTAGAGGGAGGCTTTGCATTAATAATCGCTCTTGCTTTATTTGAGTCTACTTCAATGCCTTTTTTGTGCACTAAATAGCCTAAGAAATTCCCAGCACTAACACCAAAAGCACATTTTTGTGGATTCATCTTCAACTTGTAAAGTCTCATTCTTTTAAATACTTTTTCCAAATATTCTAGATGATTTTCTATATTATTTGATTTAATGGCTATATCATCAATATAGCATTTTAGAAAATCACCTATCATATCATGAAAAATAGCATTCATAGCTCTTTGATAAGTAGCTCCTGCATTCTTCAAACCAAAAGGCATTACGATCCATTCAAAAGTACCAATACTGCCAGGACATCGGAATGCAGTTTTATGGACATCTTCTTCAGCAATATATATTTGATTATATCCTGAATGTCCATCCATAAATGACATTATTTGATGTCCAGCTACTTCATCTATCAATAAATCCACAATAGGCATCGGATATTCATCCTTTGGAGTGGCCAAATTAAGATTTCTAAAATCAATACAAACTCTTAATTTACCATTCTTCTTAATCACAGGAACTATATTAGAAACCCATTCAACATACCTGGCTGTTCGGATAAAACCTGCTTTCAACAATCTTTCAATTTCTTCTTTAATCTTTGGAATGACCTTCGGAGCAAGTCTTCGAGATTCCTGCTTGAATGGTTTGAAGCCTTCTTTTATTGGCAACTTGTGCTCAACCAAAGATCTGTCTAAACCAGGCATTTCATGGTAGTCCCATGCAAAGCAATCTTTGTATTCTCTCAACACAGATATAAGCTTCTCTTTAGCTGAATCATCTAAGAAATTACTAATAAAAACAGTCTTTGAACTAGAAACACTACCTAAATTAACTTCTACTAAAGTATCAATATTTTGCAACTTTAAATTTAAAGATTGTTCAGAAACTAGAGAAACATCATTATCAAATACAACCTTTGACTGATCATGTTCATCTTCCAGGATACCTTCGTTCCATCCTGCATGAATTAATTCTTCATCCAAAAGCTTCGAATGAATGGCTTGTACAGCCACTTTTTCTAAGGCCACATGAACAGCCTCAGTTTCTAATTTCTTAGAGAAATTAGGCATTTGATTTATCATTCATATTTTCCGGACCACTTGCTGGTCCTACGAATTGACAAAGTGCATCTTCCCAAATTTTGTCTTCGTTAACTGAAGGAATTTTACTTAGATCAACCGGACCAATGGGCTCTTCATAAAGCCTGGCTTCCATTACATTTGAAGCTACATTGAATGGTTTTCGATCAGCTTCCACCATCTCAAATTCTGCATTTTCATTCAAAAGAATTAGTTGCTGATGCATTGAAGATGGAATACATTTGTTAGCATGTATCCAATCTCTACCTAATAATGCATTATAATTTGAATTTCCTTCAACAACAAAAAATGCAGTCATTGTAGCCTTCGAACCAACAGTTAATTCAACAGGCAATATCCCCTTTGCTTTCTTTTTACTTCCCGCAAATCCAGAAATTACAACTTCTGTTGGGAGTAACTTATTTTCTTCTAAATTGAGTTTTTTCAAAGTAGTAATAGGCATTATATTAACGGCTGCTCCATTATCTACTAAAATTCTGTTTAGTGGACAACCATTAATATATGCCTTTACATATAGGGGTTTTAGATGTTTAGTCATTTGAGAAGTTGGTTTTACGAATTTGTAAACTTTACCATTGGCTTGAAGCTCAACTTCAGATTCCACGATCTCAGGACAGAAACCTTGAGTGTCTTCAACATCTCCATCAATACAATTGCTTTGCCCTGGTTTTGCTTCGAAAGATGTTGGTAAAGTAAAGGCCATATTAACATTTGCTTCCTCTATCATCAGATCAAATTCTTGATCTTCAGGAAAATTGATTTCCTTTGAAGTATCCTTTTGAACATTGTTTGGATTTTCTTCATCAATTTCCATTGCTTCTCTGCATTGCTCAATGATCGAGGATAATTTGTTCTCATCGACCAATGTCATATGCTTCTCATTTTCATCTTTCATAGTCTTCCTTTCGAACCTTGGATTAGGCTTTGAAGAATCTACATTTTTCTGAATATTTATATTAACATTCTCTTGCATTTTGGCATACCTTCGTTGCAGTCTTCTTTTCTGAGTCTTGGACATAAATGGCTTGTATTCCAACTCTTGGTTTTTTGGATGTCTTAGAACATACCAATTGTCGATAGGCACCTTTGGTGGAATAACTAGCTTTGACTTTCCTTGTTGACTCGAAGTTAGCCTTTCTCCTGTAAAAACACCTGCATTCTTTCTATGGTCTAGAGTACATCCTTTAAAATTAGGCTGGTTAGGATTTGGCACTTTTGGTTTATGAAACTGATTATTGTTTTTCGAACCAAAATTTTGTTGATTAAAATTTGGTTTGTTAACATAACCAGGCCTAAAGTACTGAAAATTCTTTTGATAATTCTTAGGTGGATAAAAAGGTCCATAAGAGAATTTATGATGTGGATGATTAACATATGGAGGTTTAGGATAACTTACTTTTCCTTTACCTTTCTCCCATGGCTTCACAAAATGATCTACCTTCCCAGTATATGAATTATCTTTTTCAGCCGCTTTAACATACTCCTCACCACATTTAGAACATAATTGTTTGAGGATCTCTTGATCTGGCTTCGAAGCAGTTGACATTAAAGGATCTTCAAACATTGGTAATTCTGTTTCTGTTTCTGCTTTGGATCTGATTATCAAACTCTTAGATTCTGGATTATGAATCATTCTTTTCTTATTCTTCCAAGTAGGAAATTCAGCATTGTGCATCTCAACAAGTAATTCTTTCATTCCAGTCTGTGAATCTTCCAGAGTAAATTCACTTTCATTTTCTTCTGAATGAATAGACTCAATATCTTCTTCAATTCGACTTTCCTGTAACATGAATCGAATAAAAGTAATTTTGTCAATTCCAAACAATAATGTTTTCCAATTATGGACATTTTGATGACTTTTCTCTCTTTGATCTGTATGTCTTTTAATTGGGAAATGAACATCATGGAATTCGACTTCAACTTCTTAAATTGAAGGGAATGGGTTATTATCAATACCCATAGATTCATCACCTTTGTCAGGGAACTTTAAATTCCCTTTTTGAATTTGTTCTTGTATTACATTTCTAAATACAATACAATTACTTGTTGAATGTCTCCAAGAATTATGCCATTTGCAATATTCTTTATTTCCTATCTCTTCAAAACTTGGAATTTTATGTCCTTTGGGCAACTTTATGAATTGACCATTCAACATATGATCAAAAATAGAATCTACTTTTGATATATCAAAAGAATATTGCCTCGAACCTTCATTCGAAGCATTCTTCTTTGCTTGGTAACTTGTTTTACTATCTATTTTTATTAATGCATCACAAGTGAATGGTGATTTGCCGATTATTTCAGCAGCATCTACTTCATAATTTGGGTCGTAGTAATAACTCTTAAAAGATGAATTTTGTCTTTGATATTCTTCTTTTAACAAAGTTTCATACCTTGACACTTTGGTGGTTAATTCCATAAGATCCCTGAATTCTATTCCATCGAATTTTTTCCTTAACTCAAACTCTAAACCATTCTGAGCTAACTTCACAAATTCATTTTCAGGCAAACTAATTCTGCATCTATTCTTTGCCTTTTTAAACCTATGAATAAATTGTGAGGCTTTTTCATCAGGTTTTTGTCTAAGTCTGGCTAAATCAGCCATAGACACTTCAGGATCAGTTCTAAAGAACTGAGTATGAAACATTTCTTCTAATTGTACCCAATTTTGAATAGATCCTGGTGGGAGATTTACATACCAAGTAAATGCATTCCCTGTTAATGAATTTGAAAACAAACGAAGTTTCAAAAAATCATTATTTCCAGCTTCACCACATTGCCCAGTAAACCTCCCAATATGCTCTATAGTTGATTGTTCTCCTTCACCAGAGAATAGAGCTAATTCCGGGACTTTATACCCTCTTGGGAATTCATATGTTCTATCAATCCAATCATGGTATGGCTTTCGATACAATGAGACATGAATATTTCTATTCAGAGGTCCATATGTTTCTTGAATTAATTTAAGAAGTTGATTTCTAGTTGCCATAATGGGTTGATTTCCAGGTATGTTTGAATCAACATTTTGATTCTGAATCACCCTAAAGTTTTCGTTCTGACTTTGTTTCACTCTGTTTCCCTCATAATCATTAGATTTCTTCCCTATCAACCCCCCGGGTTCAATGGTACTATCATACAAAGGATTTGTAAATTGATTTGAATTTTCATGATGTGAAACATTTTTATGAGTATCATTATAACTAAACTTTATGGGCTGATTAGTAAATTCATCATAATGAAATTTACTATTCATTTTGTTCATTTCAGATGAACTACTACTTGGTTTATTAACATCTACAAACGTAGGAAATATAAACTCATTTTGTTGAGCATTCATCACTGCCTTCGATTTACTTATATCACTAAAGCCATTTATTGGCCTTATATTTTCTTTTTGACCATAATTTGGCCTTATATATTCATTTTGGCCATAAATTGGTCTTGCATACTCATTTTGGCCATAAACTGGCCTTGTACCTGCCGACCCCCCGGGTTCTAAATTCACTTGAGGAGGAATACCCAACAATGAATTTCCTGGTAGGTTCGAGACAACAGGTTGTTTCTTTTGTGAACCATTATAAATCTCTTCATTTATAGAAGTACATTGTTTATTCATAGTATTTATAATGGTTTGCTGTAATTGCTGAGTAATTTCAACCACTATTGGCCGAAATATCTCAGAAACTTGTACTGCTAACTGCGACAGAGTTTCTGGATCAGTATTTTGTAGATTAACTCTTTCTATACTAGCTTCAACCCTCGAGTTTTCTTCATTTTGTAATAAATTTTGATCTTCAAGAATGGCTTCAAGGCCATCTTCTGGCCTGTTCTCACCTTGATTTGAAGATTCCGTTTGTTTAGATCTTCTTGTCATCATAGTAAGAAGATTATATATTTAGCCTTTTTCGGTCCCACCGGGCGTGCCAAAAAAGATGTTCGCTTAGGAAATCTCCAAGTGGCAACTGCACACGTATGGTTTGAAGTGGGGGGCGTGCCAGAAAGGTTGACCTTACACCGTTTCAAGGTAAAAGATTGGTTCGAAGTTACTCGAGCCAAAAATATATTAATCAGGCAATTGTGAGAATTCGGTGTTGCCTCAATGAAGAGGACTTTTAATTAATCAAATAAGGCAAAATAATTGTAAATGACTTGAAATATAACAAGTAAAGCAGTAAATAAAATAATTCGAAGAAACCACATAATCATATTATTACCTCCATTTCTAGTACAGCAATTATACACATCTGTTAAAGTCCTTCGAAGCAATCAGACAGAAGAGGATAGAAGAGAGAGGGAGAGAGATCTTAGACGAAGAGGATAGAAGAGATAAGGGAGAGAGATCCTAGACGAAGGGAAAGAGAGTATGGGATGAGAAAAGAAATTCTAAGTTAAGAGATACATTGAGGTAGAGAGAGAGAGAGAAAAAAGATATGCATAAAGACGTGAGTCTTGTGAGGTCGTGGACCATCACTACTACAAAAAAGCCCAAAGAAGACGGTTTTAAACCGTCTTCGTTTAAAAAAGAAGACGGTTTTAAAACCGTCTTTATGGGAGCCGTCTTGTTTGCCAGAAAAGAAAAGAAGACGGTTTATTGACTGTCTTCTTATATGACAAAATGAAGACGGTTTAAAACAGTCTTTAATAATGAACCTACGAAGACGGTTTTAAACCGTCTTTGTTCTCATTTATGTTTTTAAAAAAAATTTAAAAGAGGACAGTTTAAAACCGTCCTCTTTGATATTTTTCCAAGAAAAAAAAAATTTTATTTAAAAATTTTGTATTCCTCAATATTGAACCTGTTGTATAGAGGCTGATGAAAATTATTTTGAATTAAACCTATAAAATCTAAATAATTCACAAAAAATACGACAGGTACAAGTCATGCATCTTAATTATTATCAAATCAAGCCATTATAATTAAGCATATAAAATATAATTATAATTACAATCAAACCAAGCCATGCATATTACAATCAAATCAACGTACCTAGCCAAAGAACAGATGGAAGTAAAACAATTCCCAAAGATACAAACATTAAAGCATTACATTGTTTACTCGCACAAGTTAACATCAACGAGTTTAGCTAAAAACAAATATCCACAAAGGTCACAATCTAAAAAAATATCCACCAAGGTTAATAATTCAAATAAATGGTAAAGCCCAAACCAAGAAAATAACTGCCAACAAAGAATAATGCAAATGTATCAGAAATTCACAAAGCATCAAGTTATGTGTTTAAATCCAAAAAGGAAATTAATGATAAAGGACTTGTATTGCCAAGAAGACAAGGCCCAGCACTTGGAATGCACGAGAGATCTTGACTTTTGACTAAGTAACATAAACATATTTGGACTTAACTAATTTGTTATGAACACGGTCCACCACTTGGAATCCCAATGACGACCATCAGTTTTTCTGGCAACACTTACAACCACATCAAGAAACTCTGGAAAATTTCTGATCAGGTTACAGGTCTTCTTCAAAAGAGAAAAGTTGGTGGCACGTTTAGGGCCAGAAATCTGGTTTTTGTTTGCATTTTGCCTGTAAGGAAATTAACATAGTTTAGATAAATAGAGATCAATAAATACTAATTAAAAAAAAATATGAAATTCAAATTGATAGGCAATACACACAAAACTGAAATAGTGTGAGCAAAAAAGCCAAATCTCTAGCTAAATATGCCCACCTACCAGCATGCCCAATTACTAATTGCAAGTTGGCCATTCAATGATGGACTACTTAACTATCAATGTTTAGCTTGATCTACTCATTATCTAGAGGATTCCAACAAACAAGCTGAGTAGTTTTCTTATTAACAGCGCTTGTCAAGCCTATTAAGCTACACACACAAGAAATCACCTTCGGAATCTTGAGAGTTTGCCATCCTGAGCCCACCCTAAATTTACGTAGTGTATGTACCTTGTTGCCACAACATGGATCAAAGCATTTGGCATGGAACTACACAAGAAAAAGGTAATTCAAGTGACATAAAGATTCATAAAATCAGGCAATTCAAGTGATGCTAAATATTAAGACACATTACAGATTATTGTCAAAGAGAAGTCAAAATAACCTGTACAGGGAATTCAAGCTTTGACTTCAATGTAGCTCGATCTTTGCCCTCCATTTAAAACTAGAAATAGTCTCTTTCTTGCACTATGAATGAACAAAGTATAAATTCTAAATTCATAGAAGTAGACTTAATTTTTTTAACCAAACTCATTCAATCTTTAGAAAATGGCATACAATACTGTAATATAGAGAAGAGTGCTCTGCCTATCAAATCAAATAACCAAACCACCAGGCAACCATATGACAAAATCTAAGTACTCATGAATTTCTGTAGGGGATTTGAATGTCAGATTGAGATTAGCTCACTCCATTCTGTTTTTCCAGCATTTGAATAATTCCATGTATTCTATTAGGGAACTTTAGACATCCCATTGTCTTCTTAGTGATTATTTCGAAGACTCCACTTAACATAACCAAATAAAAAGAACCCAAAACAGGATTCCCAAGCCAAGAGATAGGTAAGAACCCAAAATAGGACAAGAAAGAGTAAAAACTAAGACTAGAACATGAAAATGTAAGACTGCCCAACCTTATGATATGCAAAAGTAAGGTGTGACTAATTTTATCACACCCCTAATTTCAATAGTTATCATAATGAACTGCGATGCATTAATGCAGGCTAGGACTGTCCTTAAAAGATTTTATAGAAGGGTGTAACTTGCTTGAAAGATAACTATTCCTGACAGCTCTTTTTTAGAAGGCAAGACAAGCTGCTAAAATTGTATGATTTGAGAAAAAAGACAAATTTATAAATTGTATATATATGACACTAAAGAGCCTTAGAGAGCATGTTACTCGTCATCTTTGTACGGGTACTCTTCTGGAACTTGCTTCAGAAGCTTGACCTGCAACTCATACGCATCATCCCCTCTCTAGTTAAAACAGTCTTATGGCATGCCAAATTGAGAAGGGGCAGAAAAAAATGTTGAAGAAAGTAAGATAAAAGGTACCAAACAGGTCATAGAAGAGGGCACTCACCATCTCTAGGGCTCCTCTAATAACTCCACTTAAGACATTGCAATAATATAGACCTTGACAAGTATCAGGAAGTTCAACAAAGTCCACAAGGGGATTATCCTCCAAAACAATACTGCAACTCGTTCCATCAGCATCCCAATTAGTCACAGAGGCAGTGACCCCTAAGAACATTTTGAAACCAACCTGTTTAAAAGTATAGTCAGAGCCTATAAAGATAAAATCTATAGCATACTTTTAAAGAGAAAATTTCAACAGCTTAATAAATAATAATCACACAAACATGATGCTGTCAGTAATTTCATATATAGAGAAACATGGAAAGTATGTTTCACTTTTAAAAGCTCAGCTTTTTAAGTTCAAATCATATTTGCCAAGAGGAATCACAATAAGCTAACATGATACATATTGAAACAAAGCTACAAATTTACAAAATGCACATCATCAAAATCCACCCAGCTCACCTTAGATGGGCCCTTAATTGCATGATAGACACTTGTTTAAGCCTGCAAACCTAAGAAGGTGGATCAGGTTGAATGCCACCCCAAGCCCAGGAGCCAAAACAGTGTGCCTACAGCCCTCCCTAACCCTACCTTGGATTGCGGTTGCTTTATCCAAACTCAAATTAGATCATCTTAGGTGAGGTTGGTTGGGTTAGGATGGAATGACCTTTTTTGCAAATCTTTAGAGAATGTCTTCCAAAATAAGATATATGTTAGGGACTTGAAACAAGTTCCATGATCTAAAGCAATTAACCAACCCAGGTTCTAACTACACCTGCTCCCCTCTCTACATCCGCATGCTCTGGTAATGGCACCTTCATGCCAAAACACACTGACCACCTGATAAATTGTTTAAATTAGGGCTAGTATAGAATGAGATAACTCACTATTGTTATTCCATGTACACAAGCATGCACAAACTAAACCAAACAAATATAACATAAGTTCCAGACTGTATATTCCAAACACACATATATATAGGTATCCTTGTGTCTAGATGGGTTTTGATGCATTCAACTGCTCAGGTTCATGTTGGAACAAGACACCACTGTCCTTGTCCACTAATCATAGCTCTTCTTGTGACTATCATATGAGTCTGTGCCGGTGTGCCCTGCTTTCTTGAATGATTTGTCTCTTTAAACACAGGCATCTACAATAAAATAAACACAACATTTTTTCCTTTCACTTGGGAATTTAGTTCCTTTTCAAGAATAAGTTATTTCTCCATTCTAAGTACCTTCGATTGTAAAGTTTTCAATCCAATGTCCATTTATCTATTTGCACAATAATACGAATTGCATACTATACTGCTTAGCAAAAAGGTTGATTATAAACTATCGAAATGCTAAATACACCTAGTATCTTAGATATAGATTTTTCTAGTTGAAAAGCAAATGTTTCATGAGTAATAGTTTAAAATGACACACCAAACAGACAATGTGAACAATGAGTCTTTCCTTCTGGATGAATTAAAATTTAAAAAACATAGGCAACTTGACCACACGGAATCCCTCTAATAATCTGATAAGATCGTCAGAAAGAAAAAACTAGCAGGATTAAGCTCATGGATAATAATAAACTAGACTGGAAGAGATAAATATAAGCCATACTTCACACAAGTAGAATTATTAACCCAGAGTTTACTATGATAGGGAAAAGAATGTAAGTCAATTTTTTTTTTTTTTTTTATAAATACTAAACTAAATGATAATGATAGACATTTGCAATTACTTCAGCTGTCTCCTTGAAGTCGTCACATCTGGAGACATTGGATTTTGCAAGGAATTCGTCAACCAGTCGAATTCCAATATTATAACCCCTGCAACGTAATCAAGTCATCAAATGAACAGAGCCAGATTTACATTCACATCATATAATCTTATATAATCAACAAACTTTTGTTAGAAATTCTGCCGGAACAATCAGATTAGACAATTACACACAAAAACTGTTCAGCATTGCAATGTATTATCAAATAGAACTGCAGCATGTCATAAAATTACCCAAGCAAAAGAAGAAGGAAAAAAGACAGAGGTGGCAAGTTATATTTTACATTAAAAGCGCCAGTGCATTATCAACATTAAGAGGTAAGAAAATGAATCCATAGGTTGACAACTCCATTGGCAAGGGAATCCATCTCTTAAAGGAAGCAATGCGGCTGAATTGAATCCAATAGCAATAAAGAGTCAGGATCCATGCACATGCATACTGGATAAGATCTAACCCATATAGAGGACAAGGACAAAACATATTGTAGTGTTGAACACATTGTTATTTTTAGGACATTGACTTTGTCCAACACAAGAGAGGACTACTTTTACAAAAAAGGAATCCTTTCGATTTGTTCATTATAAATTTAATCCAAACTTTCACTCAATTGGTAATTATAAACTTCTATTGTTTCTAGCAAAGGCTCACTAAAGGAACTTACATTTGTTGCAAAAATTAGTGTATTATTTCTAACTTATTGCGATAGTTTCATCAAACAAACAAAACTCAAATGGATTATGCATCCCATATATTCCAATAATACTAGAATTATACACCAAAATTCTGAATATAGCAAATTATTTCCAAAACTTCTGAATCTTTCCAGATAATTATGAGATTACAACAAAGCCTCCTTATCTACTTAATATGCATCACTTTCTTACTTTCAAATTCATTACTAGGTAAAACTGCTAATTTAATCCTGATATATTTCCAATTTCCAAATTATTCCTATGTTGGAAAATTCTTAAATTCCAACTATGTCACTATGCATACCATAGCTCATGCACTTACTTGAATTCTTAAAAAAGAGTTTTGGGCCTTTGGCTGCTAAAGGAAAGGATATACTCAACCTGATATCTCTTGATTGCGTGTCCGATCATGCAAAATACCCCCTAATTTGGTCAAATTAAAGGAATTATGACCTTATCTAAAACTAGAAAAAATAAAAAAGATAGATGATCTTATTTAAAAAATAAAAAATAAACACCCCTGCTGGAACATCCCCTAACATAAAGGAGACAAACCCAAAAAACAATAAACCTAACACGAGACTTAAACCCACCACACAGTTGCCTGAAAAAATATTTCAGGAAAAAGACCTCAAACCCACAAGAAGATACCTAGCACAAGAAGCGGCAACAAACATTGAAAGAAAACCAGAAAAAGCGGAAACAATACATGAAGACCCATCAACCAGAAGCTGAATGAGGACCCCCAAATTCGGCAACATTGTACCGACAACAAAATGACCTTGAAAATTACCCACAGAAACACCATAATTTCATGAAAATCAAACCAAAGTTCTCTTAATTTTTTCTATTTATTACATATACTATCAGTTTTCATGCCGTGTAGACGAGGAAAAGACAAGAGATTTACCAAGTGTTCTTCAAAAGCTCTGTAGAAGAAATCTTCTCTCATTATCTGAGTTTCATCAAGCCCTAATATATGAGAAGGGGCTGGAATCTTCTTCCCTCTAAGTTTGAAAAGCTTTGTAGTCGCCGGCAAACTGGAATCAGAGAGAGGCGTCGGTAATGCAAACTGGAATCCGATGAGCAGAATCGCTGGCAAACTTACGGCAAGAGGGCGAGAGGCTAGGGAAAGATGGCAAGAAGGAAAGAGGAAAAGAGGGCAATGGGCTAGGGAAAGACAGCGGCAGATCGAGAAATCAGATGAGAAGGCGCGAATCGAAAATCAGAGAGAGGGAATCGTGATTTTGACCAAAACCCTTGTGAAAAAAGGAGTTAAATGAGGGTGATATAAGCAAAATGAGTTAAACGGTGTCGTTTACATCCTTCAAAACAAGACACCCACTGCAAAGCGTCTTGAATATTATGGCCATCAAAGACGGTTAAAATAAAATCGTCTTGAAATCCTTAACAAAAAGACGGTCAATAAAAAACGTCTTCTTTGATATTTTTTTAAGTCGGTTTTTAAAACCGTCTTCTATTTAGCGTCTTCTTTGGGCTTTTTTGTAGTAGTGCATTTGCATGGAGAATCCATCTTCTATTTATAGACTTGAGAGGTAACCGTTTTCCATTTATATCCAATAATGTGTTGACAAGTGTCACAAGCCTCTATGATCCAATTGCAATCTTCACATCTTGCTTCGTGGGAAAACTTTGCTTTAGTATGATTGTCTTGAAAGAAAAACTGCTTAACTGTCTTCGCACCAATTATAGATCGACACTTGCCCAATAATATTGCTAATCTTCCATTTGAACGATTGAATGCCTTTTATTTTGAATCCATGATTTAATAACTGCTATTTGATTTTTAAATTGATAACTCACCACTAAACTGGCGGTTACAAGCAGTTATTTTGGTATATTAATCTAGTACAAAGCACTTCATTGTATGCTTTTCCTTATTGGCTTAAAGAGCTGCAAATATCTCTTATTAAAAATAATTGCCACGTGCCCAGATTTCATTGGGCGGTTATTTTAATAGTAAACACATGCAAATTTAAATTAAGATAATAATTCATCTCAAACTGATAAGAGACTCCACATCCGTTAACCAAGCAGCCACTCCTCTCTCTTCACGCAACCAAGCAGTCCCTCATTTCTCTCTCCCTCCCATGCCGTGAGCAACCCTCCCCTGCCGTGAGCAATAGGCCTGACATTCACCACCATTGTACGTAAGTTCTCCTTCTTCTACTTCTCTTCTTCTTATTTCTGCTGATGCTACTCTCTACATGTTCATATATATATATTTATGCTTCAATTCCAATTACTCAGTTTGGTTGTAAATGTTGGCAGTAGAATTTAGGACTATAAAAATTACCAAACAATTTATCGTTTGATAAGTACAAGTACGTACCAAACATAAGTAGTTTTGCTTAATTCTGCATATATAGAACTAACTATAGTGGGTGGTTGTTGTGTAGTCATAATGCTATTACATAACAAACTGTTAACCTTCATCTGCAGTGCCTTTATAATATAAGGTTCTTAATAAAATTTATCACACCTTCCTTTAGTGTTATTATTTTCATCAAATAATAAAAATAAAATAAAATGGAGAGTTAAAACTTAAGCTACTGTGTCAGTTTTGAATACTTTATGGTATGTTACAATTATTTATGAAAAATCATTTTTTATAAATAAATATAGAACTTTATGTTCCGTACCGTGTTTTTTTTTTTTTTTTTTCAACTTTGGTAAGAGATTCTAAGTGTTGGTTTGTGTTTCAAATCCTTATTTTTGTCCCCCTTGGCTGAGGTAACTGTGTATTATATTCAGGTTGGTGCTTTGGAGAACATTGTTAAGGCATCTCAACTTCAAATTATTGAGCAGCAACATTTTGTAGAGGAACTAAGGTACTTGCCTATTGTTCTTTTTTCTTTCCTTTTTATTTTTATTTTATTTTTTTCACTTGTCTATTGTTGTTTTTGTTTTGTGTACTGCTTTACTGGATTGAGGGCAGAGTGGAGTTTACTTAAAGAGCATGTGGAGGCTCAAGCCAAGGAGTTCGGTTATATATTTTTGAAAAATTGTTGTGGGAACCAAATATGTTTATATATGCTCTCAATTCAAATGGTTTACATGTCTTTAAAAATTAATTTATATTGAATTTGATCTATCTTTTTTGCATGTCTCTTTGTATAACTATCTTTCATATGCATGACATATAATTTTTTTTTATTTTTGTATATCACTAAATGCCATGATTAGAATAGTATTAGTCATATCGATTTGTGATTGGTATAAGTCATACAGAGATTTGGTTGAGTCATGACCACCAATCAATAATTTTTCGATACAATAGATCTCTTAGGGGAGTTCAATTAAAGGGTGAGTGCCACTAACTCTGTATGTGTTAAAACTTTCAAAATTTTTGTAAATAGGTACTCAGTAGGAACTAACCCATTTCATTTATTTATCCAATAGTGGTATTAATGAGATTACTCATATATGTCTATAATGGCTTCATCTGTTCCTATTTGAAATTTGATAGGATCACTCTAAACATTGCTTTGAAATGAGGCTATAACAAGATAGTTATAAATTCCAAGAACTCTCTCCCCACAAGTAACCAAAAGAAATGCTACTAAGTTAAAAGTCTATATCAAATAAGAGGGGATGCGAATAAGTAATATTTTGTATTGAATCCGCGCATCGCGCGGGATGGATACTATTATATATATATGGGTTTTATATGTGAAAACGAAAAAGATTTTTTATGGTGTATATATTTGCGCTGGCACTAGCTCCTCCTCACGCCCACAAGTTTCGACTGTAAAAAGTTTTTTTTTAATTAATTTTTTGTTTGGTTATTTGGAAAATGTAAGAAAAAGAAAGTTTTTTTTTTTTTGGGATGTAGTAACCTGCATTTTCCAGTGTAGTGACATGAGTTTTTCGGCATAGGAACTCAGGGTTCTGGTGTAGTGAACTCCGGGGTGTGAAGTAACGAACCCGAGGGTTGGGTGTAGGAACTCAGGGTTCCGGCATAGTGAACTCCGGGTTAGGAAGTAGTGAACCCAGGGGTTGGGAGTGTAGGTGGCGTTGAAGATTGTGATGAAGGAGGGATATTTTTGTCCAATTCATGCCAAATGAACTTTTGGGAAGAAAAATCTATTGAGAGGACTTTTGGCATGAAAATATTTTAAATGAAGACCTTTAGCCAAATTCCCCTAAATTCAAAATATTGGGTATAGAAGGCCAAAGCCCAAACACACATTAGAGCCGAGCGCCGTAAATCATGTGTGTGTGTGTGTGGGGTTTATTTATTTATTTATTTTCCCTAAAATCTCAGGACTGGACTGGCCCTGCTTGGAAGTTCAATATCTAAATCATATTTCTGTATGTAAGTCGAAGGATAGTGGGAAAAACAATGGAAGAAAAATCTTGCTTCACTAGAGTGAATGCACTTTTATACTGCATGAATTCTTTACGCTGTGCTTGGTTTCCAATAAGATGGAGAACAAGAATGAAGAAAAACAATCAACTGTTTATGCACTGCCATTCTCCTCCTGAAGAGTGAAGATAGTGACTCTGAACTAACAACTTAAATAGTAATATTGTATTGGAACTGAGCGAAGATTAGGATATTCAGCCATCATATAGCCAGGGATTCACATTAACTAATAATTTTATATTGCCAATTTAGCAGCACGAAGACACAAGGAAAGAAAATGCACTGAAATTCAACACAAAATTCAAAATACTTTGATTTATAAAAGCATCCAACCAAACAAATACGCACAATGCGAAGAGAGAGCTGAGAGAGGCTAGCTACATTCTCCAACTAATTTACTTCCATAAAAAAAGCTTACAATCATACGCCTGATAATCTAAATCCTGCTCTATGAATCCATGCGAATAATGCATCGAAGACCATCCCCTTGAAGCATGTACTCAAAGGCCTTATTGATCTCAGCGAAAGGGACACTATGGGTGATGAATTTCTCCAGTTCAAGCTCCTGTCCACATTCTAAAATGTTAGGATGATTCCCAGTAACTAATGTGTCAAAATTCGCAGTAATTAGCGTTTTAAAAAGGAAAAGAAACAAGGAACCTTGAATCAATTGAGCAAATTTATGTGGAGGTGATTTAAATCCAATTACATTAACAACAAATTCAGCTTACCCTGTTCATGTATTTTTCGACAACTGAAGGAAGGTCACTGCGGGGTTTGTAATTGCCGAAGAAGGTGCCCTTGAGAGTCCTCTCATTCAACAGATTCACTGGATGGGTTTTGAATGAATCACTTTTATTTGGGACACCAACAAGTACAGCAACACCCCATCCCTGCAACCAATAGTCACAGCTTCAAATTTAAGAAAAAGGGTCTCATTTTACTCTCTATTCAATCACTGCTTAAAAGAAGAAAAGGTTTTAGGAATTACATCATGGACACATTCAAATGCAGAGATCATGGCATTGATATTTCCAGTACACTCAACACTCCTGTCTACTCCCCCATCAGTCATCCCAGCAATCACCTGAGAACAAGAAAGCAATTAGATCAATACAAATATTGTTCTTTTCACCATAATGCAATTTTAACTTTGAATGTGAAGGAACAAACCTCTTGAACAGGCTTGTCATGGTCTTTTGGGTTCACAAACTCAGTGATGCCAAATCTCTTTGCTGTTAATTAACAAGAACAGGGCAATTAAACCATCAGAGAGCAATTGAAAATATATAACAGTTGGGATTTTTTTGTTTTTTTTTTGTTTTTGAAGCAGGGTGTTCTAAATTTTAACTGATTCAAACACTCACCTTCATCAAATCTCTTAGAGTTCAAATCAACACCAATGATCCTTGAAGCACCTGCAATTCTAGCCCCTTCTGCAGCCTAATCATTTAAAACAGCAAGAACACAATTTATTTATTTTATTTTATTTTATTTTCATTAGCAGCAGTTCTAGTGCAAACTAAAGAACTTCATAATATTTCATAAGAGAGAAGAAACTTACACCAAGGCCCACAGCTCCTAATCCGAAAATGGCTACTGTCGATCCCTTCTTTGGTTTTGCAACATTCAAGGTGGCACCAAGACCTACAACACAACCCAATTCTCTTTAATAATAAAAGAAAGTAAATTCAATCAAAAAACTTATTTTCTTATCTTTTTTAAAACCCAACCTGTAGAGATTCCACAGCTGAGAACACAAACTTTATCAAGTGGAGCAGAAGGATTGATCTTGGCAAGAGAACCAACATGAGCCACAGTGTATTCACTGAAAGTTGATGTTCCAACAAAATGGTAAATCGGCTGTCCATTAATCGAAAACCTCGATTTGCCGTCGTTGAGCATCACCCCTCTGTCAGTGTTTATCCTAAGGAGATCACACATGTTGCTCTCCTCTGACTTACAATGCCGGCACTCCTTGCACTCTCCGGTGAATACAGGAAGCACATGATCGCCGGGTTTGAGATCTGTGACACCTTCACCGACACTTTCCACAATCCTAAACAGACAATCAACATCAATTAAGGAGTCCAGTACCCAGTTAAAACAATGAAAATGGAATTAGTCTTTTTCTCAGAAAATGCACATACCCGCCTGCTTCATGACCAAAAATGCGAGGAAACAATGGAGTCTGTCCCTGCAAAGTGATAATTCAACAATTAGATGTTAGGCCTTTCTATTGTACTCTTGTATTGCTATACATACTATACATTCTACATTTCATCCTATGAATATGAGGTTTAGGCCTAGATTAGTCAATTCGGACGGATAAAATCAACTGCCAAGGTTCGATCGAAGAACCTTCGCTTTATGAAGGATTATCCTTTACCGCCTGAGTTACCCTAGCGAATTGTACAGCTTCTTATTCATTGAATATATATGCTGTACATATTTCTCTAATTTTAGTGTGCTTTGTCAACATCTTATATGTATCATCAAAATGTAGTTGGGTTACCTTGGCTTCCCAGAAGTAAACATCAGTGTGACAGAGGGAAGTGAAGAGGATCTTCAGACGAACTTCCATTGCTTGAGGAGGCGCCACCTCCACTTCCTCAATCACAAGTGGCTTTCCTGCTTCCCATGCCACCGCAGCTGAAATGCACATAAACCCAATGAATCAAATACATCCAATTTTTAATCAAAAAAATAATAATAAATAACACAGCATTACAAAGAATCAGGAAGGTGTGATTCCCACAAAATTCTTAAAGAAGGAATTTATGAAAAAACCCACAAAATAAAAATCATAAAATTCTGAATGATCATCCATTAGGCACAAAAGTAATAACGAACCATTAACTACACAATACAGAGTACCCAATTCCTTAAGGATCTATTTGTTACCTTGAAAATTGTTTATTCATTTTCAGACGGTTTAGTCTTAAGTGACAGTAATTTGTCAAGGTCATTAATGGGAAACCAAACAGAGGTCAACCCATGAACAATGCTCCATCAATTTAGAGATACACAAATCCAACAGAAAATGATATTAACAGAATCCATGATCATAAATGACAGCGAAGGATGGAAACAAGTTTAGTCCATCAAAGACTACAGACTAAAAATACAAAACAAACGAAATGAACAGAAACCCATGAAACAACAATCTGAGAAGAATCCAACACAGAAAACAGAGAGCAAAGACATTAATGTAAGTCCAAGAATGGCTGAAGATCAGCAGATAAAGATCAAATCAATGGGAATAATAGTAACTAGTAAGAACGTACCTTTACAGCGTATGACTTGACCAGCTGTGCTTGGCATCTTTTAACTTAAGTTTCTTTCCTTGCTTTGTAAATTTACTTTCGCCGTGGAGAGAAAGATGTGTGTTTGTGGGGTATTTATAGTATGAAAAAGTATACCACCCCAGACGTTTCTCGTATCAGTACCAGACAGAAAACCACTTTGTTACTTCCATGGTTTTGTCTGTCAAGAAACCAGATGACGTATCCACCGGCGCGTATCAGTACCAGACAGAAAACCACTTTGTTGCTTCCATTGTTTTCTCTGTCAAGAAACCAGATGACGCATCCAACGGCGCCTTTGAATTGATTCCCAGTTTGTGGTTTCTTTCCCATTTGTCAACAATTTTGAATTTTATAGGGGACAACTAGTATACATAGAGAAGAGACACACATATGAGTCCTTTTCTTACGAGGACGGACTCACATAACCTTACCTTTACGTGAGGATTTGGTTTTGAGCCCATCTTAAATGGATATTTTGAAAAATCGGCCGTTGGATTGAAGATTCTTTCTATGTATGACATGCATGCCAATTAAAAATTACAGTGATCTGATAATCAGTTTCTAAAATACAGACTATAAAAACTTGTGATAATATCTAACGGTCACAATTTTTCACAGTATGTATTTTCAAATTGACCGTTAGATCACTGTGATTTTTGGCATGCATGGCATACATTGGAAGAATATCTAATCCAGCTGGTTGGTTTTCCAAAATTATTATCTTGCATTGACTAAAAAGCTAAGTTCTCATAAGAAAATTAATCATATATATATATATATATATATATATATATATATATATAACAGAAAAATAACAAAGATAACTTACAAAAGATATGACCGAACAAGCGGCCTGATAGCTTTGATAACCAAAAATTACAGTATGGAGAATATCTGGGATAGGGGAGGGATAACAATGAGAGAAGTTGGGGAACAAACAATGAAAACCCAAAACAAGCTCTGCCTATAACCCTTACAATCAATCCTTTTATAGACGGATGAGGTCTTCTTTAACAATTCATATCATGTGAACCAATGATGACTGTCGGTTGCACTGTATAACTTTTGACCACTTTATCTGTGAACAGTAAAAATGACTTTTACTGTAGCACTTTTGATTTATCCAAGAAATATCTATAAAGAGCATCATGAAACGCCGAAAGGAGCCTCGAATGCTGATAACGTTGATATCTGCGAAGTTTTTGCACCGAAAGCAAAGATTCCTGTCTATCTGATTGGAGTGAAGATGCCATAACAGTCATCTTCATTTTCCTGAGCATAATCAATATCTGATGGAGAGGAAGGTTCTTCTTCTTTGTTATCTGACTCTTGATCTTCAATAGAAGAAAGAGCTGCCTGTAACTGCTTCTTCAAATCCTTACTGGATAATGTAGGAGCTGTTATCAGATTCTGAACTATTTTATTTTTATCCATCAATATCTTTGATTGTTCCCCTAAGCCAATACTGGAGGTAGCTGGCCTTTTGCGGAACCATTCAATAATTGCTTTATCTGTGATACTTTCTTAAGAGAAACCATCCCACCACTTGATATGGAAGGATCTGCTCAAATTAGGGAAAATACCTGAAGGTGTTATCTCATATTTCCAATAAAATATCTAAGCTAAACCAAATTGTCCATAAAATAATAACAATTTAGGATAACCTTGAAGGTTAGCAGGAACAATTATCTTTTCTTGAAAGATCGAATACCCTTCAAGAACGGGCTTAGGAAAGATATCTTGGGTTGGTCTAAAATGTGCCCACCAATGTAGGAACCAATAGGGGATATCAAAAGAGAATGCCTTATTGAAAAAGATCATCCATGAATGACGGTGATCTTTATTCTGAAAGAAAAAGGCATTATACCAAGCTTGCTGGTAATCCCAATAATTAAATCCTTGTGGTTTAAATTTATGAGAGAATTTCCTGGAGAGAAAAGGAGAATCACCCCAATCCGTTAACGAAATAACTTTGAAAATCTTGCAAGTGGTATGATTTATCTGGGTCGAATCCTTATTATCCGGATAATGTTTGAATGAAACAGAATCAGTATCAACTAAAATATATTCATAAAATTTCTGAGTTTTCTCAGAAGTTGGATACTGAAAATCTTCACCAAACATTAACTGTGCTATCTGAATTGGCTCTTTTTTAAACTCAATTAACTCTTTTTCAATAGCCATTATCGATAGCTTTTGAGGTTTCTCAAAAAACTTTGATTTAACAGAAGTGGTGCTGGAAGCTCCCACAGTTTTAACCGAATCAGAAAACATATTCGTCAGAGCCGGAAATGCATTCTGACTCTTTTTGATAACTTTTTGATAATCAGATGACAGAATATCAAATGGATTTTGAAGAGCAAGCTGAACTTCTTCTTCATCCTCAATGGAAGCCCAAGATTGCCTTGGGGGTTTATCTTGGATAGCATAAGACGCTTTGGACTGGACCAAAGGGCCTATTGGGATATTTTTGGCCAAATGCCTTGGTTTATCTGATTGGGCCTGATGCCCTTTAACTGAATGGGCTTTGCCTTTATCTTTCTTTGGAGCCATTGATGCCCTGTAAGAATTCCCGGGTGAGAAAGTCAGGGACAGAATTTGATTCTCCTTTAATATACTCAATATCAAATTCAAAAATAGATAATATCGCTTGCCATCTAGCAAAAATATGTTTTGATGCAAGATTTTTAACATCTTTTTGTAAAACTTCTTTAGCAGATTTGCAATCAACTCTAACCAAAAATTTTTTGTTTAGCAAATCACTTTGAAATTTATTTATGCACAAAACTATGCTCAAAACTTCTTGTTTGATGGTTGAATAGTTTTGTTGGGCTGGATTCCAAGTACCAGAATGATATCTCACAATTTTTTCTTTGTTATTTTCATCTCTTTGTAATAGTATCCCACCAAACCCTATACCTGAGGCATCTGTTTGGACTATCTTAAAAGCTAAAGGATCAGCTATGTTAAGACATGGGAGGCGTTGAGCCTTCTGTTTAATAACTCTGACAATACCTGTCATTTCTTTGGACCACTCAGGAGGATTCTTCCTAAGTCTCTTCCTAAGAGGAGCACATAACTAACTCAGATTTGGGAAGAAATCTGATATGTAATTGAGACTTCCTAAGAATCTCTGTAACTGGATTTTGTTAACAATGACATCTGGAAACTTGTTAGCAAATTCTATAGATCTCTTTATAGGAATGATAGTACCCTGATGAATGTTGTGTCCTAAGAACCTAATCTTAGACTGGAAAAGAGATATCTTTGATAATGACAAAACTAACCCATTATATTTGATGGTTTTGAAGAATATATTCAAATGTTTCCAATGTTGATCAATAGATGTGAAGAAGACCAACACATTATCAATATAAACAATTATAAAATTTGAATATGGTGTGAATATATCATTCATTATATTCTGGAACTCCGAAGGAGCATTCTTCAAACCAAAAGGCATAACATTCCACTCAAAATGTCCAAAAGGGACAGTGAAAGCGGTTTTATATCTATCCTGTTCATCAATCTGAATTTGCCAAAATCCAGACTTCACATCAAACTTAAAAAAGATGGTAGCATTGCTTAATCTTGTGATTAAGTCTTGTTTGTTTGGAAGATGATATCTTATCACTGCAAAGCATCATTTAACGGTTTATAATTGATAACAAGTCTTGGAGCACCTCTTTTAAGCTCAGAAAAAACATAAAAGGCTGCACAACTCCAAGGAGATTTACTTTTTTTGATTAATTTTTTATTAATCAGATCCCGAATCTCAATCTTACAATGTTCTAAAAGCTCTACATTCATCTGAATGGGACGAGCTTTTGTTGGTATCATATGTTCTTGGAAATCTGTATTGTAAGGTAATCTTACAATATATTTCTTTCTTTCCCAAAATGCATTAGGAAAGTCAGAGCAAACTTCTGATTCAAGTTTCTTTTTGAAATCTTGAATAGATTGTTGCAATTTCCAATTAGTTAACTGTTGTTCTATCAATCTGTTTGTGCTTTATTTCCTTTTTAAGAAAGAAAAGATGATTTTCCTTTCTTTGAATCATGTTAATTTAAGGAAATATAGCTATATCTCTTAACATGTTAATATTTTTATCTATGGGTGGAGATATAAAATGAAAGAATACCTCCTTATCTTTTATGGTTGCAGATATTCCTTGATCATCAACCTTGAAAGGATGAAGAAGATTTAAGAAAGGTGTTCCGAGGATCACACTTTGCTTTAAATCTTTAACAAGGATAAATGGAGTTTGTATACAAATTTCATTATTGCAAACATGAGCATTTGATAATTTATATCTAATATTTAACCTTGCACCACTAGCAGTATTTAATTGTTCTTTGGTTTTCTCAAAGTATTTAGTAGGAACTAGTCCTTCTTGAATACAGTTGAGATCTGCGCCAGAATCAATTAATGCTATGATATCAAGTTTATACTCTTTGTTGATAGTGATGGTTAACCTAACAGTCCATTTCTGAAATGTTATTCTTATTAACAAGTTAATGAAAGCATCTTCATTAGGAAGATCAACAGCTGCTTCATTAACTTCTTCATCTTCACCAGAAGAAAAAATATTAGTAGAAGTATTACTAGACGAACTTGTATCTTGTTTTTGTTTCAAGAGTAGCAAGCTCACCTGAGTCTTTAATCTACTAATATCACTATCAGTACTTTGCCTTAACTCTTTTAATTCAAGTTTAACTTGATTAACTTCTTGTTTTAAATCTTGAATTGTAACTTCTTTTCTATCTTTTGGTTCAAATCTTCTAAGAATCTCGCTGAGATTATAGACTTGATTTGAACTTTGAGCTTTAGGTTTATCAGTTAAACTATCTTTTAATTTTAACAAAAATTCCTTTTGTGTTTGTGGATTTGGTATCTTGTCAATAGCATCTAGAAGAACTGTTTGTTCTCTAGTTATAACATTGATACACTTACAATCCTGCTTACAATTATCTTCATTTTCTTCTTCTGATTCAGAAGAAGATTCTTCATTAGATGAAGCAATTTCATCAATTTGAAGACCTTCTCCTTCTTCATTAATCATTTCTGATTCATCAGAAAGGAGAAGAATATCCATTAACAGATTTTTAAATTGATCACTAACATCCAGAGCATTTATTTTTGCCTTCATAGGACATGATTTGGAATAATGACCAAATCTGCCACATTTATAGTAAACACCCGGTTTCTTGTTAGGACCATTAGCGTTTGAGGTTGAAGGTTTTGAACTTGATGGTGGTTGAAGCCAATGTTCAAATCCTTTACCTTTACCCTTATTACTGTTTGTCTTTCTAGAACTATTACCTTTTCTAGTACTAGATCTCTTGAAGTAACCTTGATTATTACTAGATTTATTACTAGAATGAGTAACCTTTTTATTATGCTTTTTAGCTGTTTTTGATGGAGCAGGTTTAATGGAAGTGAATCCAAACTGTTCACAAAATGATCCCAGTTCTTTTCTACTTTCCATTTTTCCTTCTTCATCTGCTGTTTTAACTTAAAATCGTTAATAATGAAATACCTTCCTGTTGGATAGTACTTACTATGTCACCATATGTAAGCTTATCATAAGGAATCATTCCATCATGTTTTTCCCTAATTTTTATCCTAATTTTTTATGCAAAAAGATTAGGTAACCCAGAGATAAACTTCTCTTTCCAGAATGGTTGGTTACAATCATTTCTCATCAAAACCTTGGTGAGAAACATATCTTTGTACCATCTGAAATCTTGAAGTTTTGGACAACTCAAGTTTGTTAACAAATCTGCAGACCTATCTTTGATCTTGGAGGGATCTCCAATAAAATGTTTAGCAGTAGCAAATATAAGAGTTGCAACAGCATCCTCAATATCTTCACCATCTTCAGTCTTAATGACTGTACCAGTGGTATCAGTTTTAATAGCATTTTGAATGTTTGTTCTTTCAGTAGCTGAAAGATAATTATCCCACCAACTCTTGAGTTGTCTTGTAAATCCAGCAATTAAAGCTGAAGCTACAGCATGATCACCGATCTCAGGAGACTTTGATTTATATGCAGTGCAAAACATAGTCATTTCCTGTAGATAGTTGATAATGTGATACTTAGTCATACCATCTATGTTCCATTCATAGATAGTACCTCCATGATATGTAGCCTGATGGAAAGTTCCTCTTTCCTCCATCTGCATATCTGGATATGTTGGCCTAGGATAAAAGTTCCTTAAAGGTCTATTCGAGGTGATATTATGATTTATAGCATTTAAAGCTGCTTCAATCTGAGATGCTTCATCTTCAGATTCAGGCTCAGCTTTTTCAATAACAGCAACTGTCTTTCTAGATTGTTCAGGAGAATCCGGAACTCTAACAACAGTGTCTGTTAAGTTTTCAAGCCTTTTTTCTATTTCTAAAAATACCGTTTTGGATAACTGTTGGTAATGTGTGAACCAGCCAACCTGGATCGGGAGGCCTCTCTCGTTCCCTCTTGGGGTGATGTTTATCTTGAGTGGATTGTGGATGATGTTTATCCGTCTCGATTTATCCTTCTCTATTATCCACATTTATCCTTCTCTATTATCCACTCAAGATAGGGTTTTTTGAAAAAGGGATAAGAGTTTGTAAAAAAAGTAGGAGTCGCCACCTTATTTTTAGGGAACAAGGAAACCACAAAAAAGAGTTTTATTTTCAATAAAACATTGACCCCATATTTTGGAAAAGCATGGTCTTTTGAATCAAAGTTGGATCCGGGGGCTAGGTTACGAAGTGGGAAGGTTCCAAGGAACTCCTTGTAGGCACCCACCTCGCCCTAATTAAAGGTCTCCTAATTAGATTTGGGCTTTATCAAAATCTTTTCAAAACAATCCTAGTATATCTAATCAATCACAAAATATGAATAATAATAAATAGTACAAAAATATACACAATCCTAAGGGTCTTAGGAGACTAGAAGTCAACCTAAGATTGGACTTGCGCCCTATTGACTGCCTACGTACCTTATCAATTGCTTGACAAAGATCAAAGTCCACGTAGTTCGATTACCTTAGGACTCTCCTATTGTAATGAACCATATAGCCAAAAGAATTCTATCTTATCTAGGACTCTAACTTCGAGAGTTTGGATTTGATCAAAACACTTTTCTTGGCATAAAAGATGGAATTTCATTCCGTTTTAAACATTTTCAAAATTTTAGGACTCTTCTCGAAGTAGAATCCTAAACCAAGTAGGACTCTAGCTTCGAGAGTTTGGATTTAATCAAAACACTTTTCTTGGCATAAAAGATGGAATTTCATTCCGTTTTAAACACTTTCAAAATTTTAGAACTCTTCTCGAAGTAGAATCCTAAACCAAATAGAACTCTATTACTATAAAAATTCTTACAACAAAGGATAGTCTTAAGTGGGATCAAGTGATCCCCCTAATCATAGGGTTTCTAGCTAATCCTAGGTTAGTCTAAATACCTAAAACATTAAAATATGCATGCTGGAATTTCTGGAAAATAAATAAAAAAAATATCATCAAAAATATAAATAATGCATGAAAGTGTCCTAAATGCAATCTAATTATTCTATGTGAACCTAGGCATGTTTCCATGTTGATTTTGGCCTAAAAAGTGAGTTTTAATACACTTTTAAATTACTTTAAATCCATGGACAGATTTATAAGTAATCAAAAAGTGGGTTTAAAACCCATAAAATAAAAGAATAAAAGAAGTGAAAATTGCCAAATATGCAATCTAATATGATATATCAAAATAATCATAATCAATTTCATCACAAGGGGAAGAGACTTACCTTTGCATGCTCCCTCGAACACAAATCATATCATTCAAACAAGACATAAGTAAAATATAAACCTAATATTAACAATATAAAACTATTTAAAAAAAAAAAAAAAAAAACTAAACTCTTTCTCTGCCTCCTTGCTTCGAGCCTTCTCCTCAAGCTCCAATCCTTCTCTCCATGGACTCTAAGGACCTCAAAAACTTTAAAACTTAAGCTAGAGTGCTATCGGGGAGGCTTGTGCAATTGCTCAAGCCTCTACTCTCCAAGCTAATTCTCTATAGCTTATACTGTGTGTTGTAACTGATATCAGGGTCCTCTATTTATAGGTTCACAAAGCTATAGCAAGCTTTTCACTTTTCCGATGTGGGACAGAGTGAATTTCATTATTCTACACTACATGCAGGCTCGTTGGGCCCGTTTTAAGTCCAAATTTGACGATTCAAGCGTCAAAACGATCGTGATTCGATTCTCCATGTTTTAAGAAGTGTTTGAAGTGATTCGAGACAAGATCGACAATCATTCAGGGCTTTTGTGATTCAAAGGACAAAACTGCCTTTCAGTCACAAAAGACCTTATTTTCTATCAAACCTGGCTCAGAATGTCATGAAATTTTGCAGGGATGTTCCTAGACTCTCTAAAAACCTAATGCAAAAAGAACCGACTCAATCTGACCTAAAAACTTACATGTGATAATGACCTCTACCTAATTACCCACAAAGGGTAAAACTGGCAACTTAGGGTTTTGACACCCTATTTCACCTCTAATCATAGGCAACCATTCATGACCATACTCATGGT
>JAESVK010070447.1:0-10816 GCA_017140935.1 Hamamelis virginiana
TATATATATATATATATATATATATATATATATATAGTGTTGATAATTTAAGTATGTGGCCGAGATTATTGAATTGGTGTTTTTGGGCACCTAAAGGTACTCAAACAAGTTTATTGAGACATCTGTGAAAAAAATGGATACTGTGGACTTAAGGTAAACTCTGAGAATGGATATACTGCTTAGGGGACTATGTTGACCTATGTGGTTAGTGTATGAGAATACATGAACACAATTAGCAATATTTTATTATTCTGTTGTATTATGAACTGCAATGTGATTATCTTGATTCTTTTGAATTCAAGCATGTGATAGTAGTAAAGCTTATAATATGCTATTACTGTTTATTATGAATAACATGATATATATATATATATATTGAGCATGATAATTGTTATGCATAAAACATATGCATGTGAGATTTGCCATACTAATTTTACAATAAATTAACATATGGCATGTGGTTGTGATGTCCTGTGAGAGGAAGTGACTGGGCTTATAAGTAGATTTCATACATCTCCTAGTAACAATGCGTTTTAAGAAAGTAAAACCGTGTGTTTGTCACATGGACATGCGTGTATGGGCGCGCATGTTGCGCGTGCAGGCAAAGCGGACAATATTGTTACTTAGAGAGATACAGGGTGTTATAGTGGCACAGTTACATGTGGTGGCTCAAGTTTAGTAAGCAGAATGATTCATATGCATATCACTGATATGATTGTTAATATAAGATATATGCTTGAGGTGATATGCCATGAAATGTAATTGTCATACTTGAAATGTTGATATGAGATGTATGTCATATGCATCACATGAAATAATTGCATCTGGCATAAGACACAGTTACATGAGAGATATATTGCATAAAAATTCATATGCATTCATGATTATTTTTGTAATTGTGGAAACGAGGTGTTGAGATACCACCGATGGACAAAAGATTCTGGAAACAGTTAATGCACTAATATATCATCATTGCTAAAAATAACAAGTAATTCCTCCCGTCAATGAGTACGGTCGCGATAGGTCCTAAAAAGGTGGGGACTAGGTGATATACATCCTAAAAAGGTAGGGATGCTGTTGTGGTGAGATGGTGAACCCTAAAAAAAATGGTTACCATCAGAGTACTAATATAGGGAAAACAGAACAGAGGAGATGGCAGATATGACTGCATGAGCATTGCTTCGTATATCTGTCATATGCATAAAGCATGCAAGTAGTGTGAGGTCACTTCCTATTAAAATGTGATGGTTGTATCTTGTTATATATAATTGAATACTGATATTATAACCTTACTATGTGATGGAATTTGCTGATAGATTTAAGAATCCTAACGTTTCTTTTAAAAGCATCATGTAATATTTGAGGTTTACGAACCTTACTGAGCAATAGTGGTTTTTCTCACCCCATTTCTTTTTTCCCCCCACAAGACCATAAAACCAGTAACTTAGAAAGAGGTTTTTGGATTTTTGGGATTTTCTGAAGATGGTCATGACAATGTTGCTCTTTCTCATCCGTGAACACTCATTTTGGGTTTTTAATATGAGATTTTGTTTTGGGTACATTACAGGACTGTACTCATGATACATACTAGTACTCAGCGATGTCTCTACCTTTGCGGATGTTGTAATTATTTAAATTTCCGCACTCATGTATTTTGTGAAACTGTTTTAGCATGCAATGGAATTATCCAAAGATAAGAGCTTGGTGTTTTATGTCACTGTGGCACTTCGACATAAGGGTTACCCTGTAAGGGGTGTGACAAAGAGGATGGTAGAGAGAGAGAAGAGACAGAAGTGAAGGGGGCAGCCAGGAATTTGCAGTAAATTAAAGGTTCATTGGGGCTTGTGTTTGAATTATTTTCAGCCATTAAATATAGCAACAGAATTGGACGATCAAATTATATAGGACTGCAATGGATAACTCTAATATATATATATATATATAGAGAGAGAGAGAGAGAGAGACACACACACACACACGCAGTCCTGATTTAGTGAGCATATGCTCATATAAGTTATGTAAGCATGAAGCCCATAAATAATTGTAGGATGCATATTTTAAAAAACTGATTGATGGATTAGATACTGTATTTATGGATGCCTTTCACTCAAAAATATCATGGTGATTCAATGTCAGAATTTTAAAATATAGTTATGAAAAACTGCGATCGCTGAAAATTGTCACAATTTTTCTCAGTGTTGGAAAACTCGGACTGGACCGGCCAATTGAACCTGAACCAGGTGCCTCACCGGGTGGTTCAACCCCTTAAGACCTAGTCTTAATGAAAACCGGCCTATTTAGTAAAAACCGGTCAACCCGGTTAAAAACTGGCCGGGTTTTGGTAAATAAAAAATAAAAAGGCACCTAATTTAACAATAAAATATTCTTATTTTGCATTTTTATAAAAAATTATAATAAAGATTAATCAAGAGTAATTATCAATTTTCAATTTTAATGACTGCACATACATTCAAATATATGAGTGTGGCGTCTTCCATTTTTCTTGATATCGTTGATTCTTATCTCTTTATAGATAAAGGGTCACGGTCCTAAAATTGTTCTTGTTTACAAACTTGCAATTAGAAACGATCCTTGCTACCATATATTGGTTCCGGGTCTCACTACTCTTGGTGAGGTTCATATCAACATCTCCTTATGGGATATGATTATTCGAATCCAATCTTGTTTAGTTAGCATTGATGAAGGAAATCCCGAAGTAATTTTCGACCTCGGTCTAGCATCCTCAGTAGCCAACTTCTGCAGAGGAAAGTTGACATCCCCTCGATCATGACCTTTTCAGGAAAGATTGCGGTTTGGGGAATTCTATCTCCTCTAAGAATGTTGCACTCGCACCCTCCCCTTCGTCTGAGAAAGGCCAGGGGGACGTTGAGTAGGGCTTCACAACGTTGGTGCATCCGCAACCCTACCCCATGACCGGGCAAGGCGCGGAGAGGTTTCCATTGATATAATTCCCTTAGCCTGGTTAAGGATGCTCGCCCAAGGAAGCGAAAGGCTCCCGAGGCACGCTCATGGGGTAAGGGCTGTGAGAGGATAGTAGCCCTCACCCTCCCCACAGTAAGAGCGGTAAGAGGCTAGTCGTCTTTACCCTCCCTTCTCCACAAGATCGAAAGTTGGGGTTTAGTTTGGCGGTAGGGACGGAGGCTAGCCAGGGCGAAGAGACGCCCTCGTAAGGAGGCAGGGTCGCCCCTTCGCCTTGGCATGGTCGATTTGGAAACCCGAAGCACGACACGTGGGCTACACAGCGTATCCCCCTCACTGCAGCTATTGACCCATCGCTTTGGGAGGTGTGCATGCTTGCAACACTGGCTTAAGTCAGGGTTGCAGCTCCCAGGTCGAACATTTTAATGATAAGACTTGGGATGGCATTTCCTGCCGTACAAAACAGTCTGGATGGTATGGCCATTTTCATGAATAGAAAATGGCAAGGAGCCAGGGCGCCGCCACTAGCCTCTCTGTTGAACATCTAGCTATTTTACAACTGGAATCCCCCTATAAAAGGAGGGAGAGAGGGTCATTTAAAGGAATCCAACAACCAGAGGGAGGAGAAGTAATTACACGTTGTCCACAAGAACTCTATGATCCTAAAATGGGGTTGAAAGAGGCTTCTACCAATAAGTCGTGCCTCCAAGGTTGCCATCCCGACTTGCTCTGTTCCCCTTCCCCCCATCCAATCCTACCCTAGATAATTCGGTAACTACTGCGACGGTACCCCTCTCCTCGGTCGCCCCCATACGGCAGACCTCACGGTTGATCGAACCTCTCTAGTATACTTTGTGAACAGCTAGCATTCCCATTTATTATTACATGTTTATTTTCAGAGAGGATTCTGGGAGATGTACATATCATTGGCTTTCATGGATTAAGCATCTTCTATCGAAACTTGGGTTTGAAATTCAATTACCAATGATAATGTCTTGTGATAGCCAAGCTGCTATTCACTTTGCCTCGAACCCAATGTTTTATGAACGGACGAAGCATATTGAAGTTGATTGTCACTTAGTCCGTGAGAAAGTGGAAAATTGTGTACTCGTAACTCCTCATATTTTCATTTAAGATCAATTTTTCGACATCTTTGCTAAGTCCTTGACTTAAGCTCGATTTGATATTTTATGTTGCAAGTTAGAATTATGATATATACTCTCCAACTTGAGGGGTTCTATTGTGATACATTTATAGTGTTAGGGGCAATATTGTCTTTTATGTGCATACATCGACTAAACACACAGTTTAAGAAAAACATTGATTGCTTTGACTTTATTATATTTTTAAGTTTGCGTTCCAATTTTACCCTTCTAAAAGAAAGGATCATTTTCCAGGTTATTTGATAAAGGGGTTTAATGGAAAATTCCTTCCAATTTTTAATTTGAAAAGTTAAAGTGATCATATATTTTGGGACATCCCAAAATGGAAAGGTGATGGGACAGAGTGAGTATAAATAATATTTTTAGAAATTAGAGTGTTGAAGTTAATGAACCAAAATCCCTAACATCGTGTTTGATTACACTCTTCAATCTCAATGACCAAAATAGAGCACTTTGTCTAGATATTTGTGTTATTTGAAGTAGAGTCAATAAGTTTTTTCATTAAAACTTTGCCTATGGATTTGGTAGCATCTTTTTGGCATGTGTGTGGGATGAGCTGGGTGGCTTCATTAGATACAGATTCTTTGATGGCGTCATGGTGATTTCTCTTGAAGAATTAGGGAGTTGGAAGAGAGGCTGACTTCTCTAGTCTTGCAATATTTGGGTTATTTTCTAGATAATTTTGCTAGAGAGGAACACTTAACTATTGAGAATAAATTCTCTTCAATGGAGATGATTTGAGATAGGGTCGTCTTCATTGCTTCTCTTTGGGCATCTATTACTAAAGAGTTTGTAAACCCTTTAGGATCATTTTGAGAGATTGGTGCTTTATTTGTTCCACATAGGGAGGTCTTAATATTATGGAGATGACCTAGATCTCTAAATATTGGATTATACCAAAGAAAATTATTACAATCACATGAAATAGAATACAATAGAAGTTTAATTATATGAAGAAAAATGAAGTTTTATAGAAATTTCTTTTCCTAAACATCATTAGAAAAAAAATAATGATTGCATCATTCTATAAATGAAAATTTAATTTCCTAATTCTACTGGGATTTTAAATAGCATATTGTTTGCACAAAAATTGGCCTTCGGTGTACGCGGGCGTGCTAGAACTAGATAAGTTCAAAATCAAAGTCAATCATTTTGACCCCGAGCGCCGATTGATCAGAGGAAAGCCAAGAAATCAATCAAATTGATTTTCGACTGATAAATAAGCCACCTAAAAATCAAGGATGGATGAATGTATAACAGGCGATTGTGAAAGGGTTAGGATTCTTCCCTTTATCAGGGTTCTTTTTGCCTATGACGGATCAATAGGACTTCAACATAAAATTAAAGTGTGTGATGTGAAGAATCAATAACTGAAAAGCAACTAAATTGAACGAAGAGAACGAATTTAATTAAAAGGAATCTAAACTAGCAAGCTAATTTAATTAAAGTTGAGCAGGCTAATTAAATTAAAGTAAGCAAGCTATTCTATGGAAATTGCAGTAAATTACCATGAAAAAAGAATGATTACAACTAATAAACTGAAGAACAATTGCTGAAATTGAAATGTTTAGAAGCTAGATAAACTAGATAAAGAAAATAAACTGTAGTAGTTTGATGAAGTTGAGTCGTGGTTCTTCAAGCTTTCATGTCCAGTATTTATAGAAGAACTCCAGGAGCTGCTGGCCACCTTCTCTTCACGTTGCTTGCTGCTGAATTTTAGTGGTAGTGCTCCCTGTTATGTGCTGCCAAATCCCTTTAAAATAGGGAACAGTTGCTGCTGGTTTGCTACCCATTCGGTGCTCATCTTGTTGCTAATTTGGTGCTCATTTGGTGCTAATTTGGTGCTCATCTTGCTGACCAAATCAAACCTTCATTTGTGTTGTATCCCTTAAAAATAGGAAGTTGCTTGCTTGGAGGCGCTTCTTTTTTTTCCACGTATTGCCTTGCTCTCCAATTTTGCTGGTGTTGTGTTGTTAGCTTCTCTCTCTACCTCCAATTTTGACTTGGTCAATTTGGTTGAATTGATGACTGGAAATGGATCCTTCATTTGCACTTGGACTCCTCCTGATTTTTATTGGACTTTTTGTGACTTTGCTAGATTTAATTCTTTTTGGCCCAATTAATTAAGCCCACTTAGAATTTATCCAACCCATTTATTTGGCACTAATTTGATGTGATCCACAAATCCAATATGGATATGAATTCACATAAACACGCTAGATAATCATCTCACTTTGTTGAAGCATTGCGACTTCTTCAACAATACCAAAAATTCTACCTCTATCAAAATTTTGAGGTTCCTCATAAACAAACTCCACATCAAATGGTTCACCTAAATGTTTTTATTTGATTTATGCATCATAATACATATTCTGGTATTAAAATTGGCGATTTCGACGGACATATCTGTCATTTTGGTCATCATTCCCCATATTTCGGCTATACTGGCCTAAAAACGCCGGTCGAAAAGGTGAAAAATAACCAAAATCGGAACTATTACGATCATTAAATAGATCACCAAAACGATAGTCTTAATTTTGGTTACACGGGAAGCAGAAATTACTTCTTGTCGACTTCAGGGGTGATAGGATAGTTGGAAAAATTTTCATACAAGAAGTGATTGTGGCATAAGCTAAAGGGGGAAACTTTTGCTGCAGTCATTTCGAATATGAAAATTTTGATTTGTAAAGACATGGTTTGAACACAACTCTAAAATGATTTGAGAAGAGATATTCAGTTTTCCAAATGGGATTTTACTAATGCAAAATAGGCCCAAAATCAGCCTATGATATCCTTGGAACTACCCTCCTGCAAAACAACACCAAACAATGTGACCTATTTCTTACAGCAGAATTACATATGAATTTATTAAAATAAATAATGATGATGACAATAGAACTTCCCTTTATCCATTGAACTGGAACTGGAATTCTGAAATTCAATATGACACCTTAACATTAGAATTCTGAATGGTCAATCATCCATGTGACACTACAGTAAAGATTAAAATGGTACGTGGAGAAGGGTTTCAATACCAATTGCAAATCCATCCATCCTCACTTTCACAGCATCGGTAACACCTAGGTTCAATGGATAATCCCGGCCTTGACGGACTGTGTTACCTGCAAAAAAGGCTCCGACGCTCAAGTCAGTGAGACGGTAGAGAAAAAGGGAAATTAACTTTCGAGAGATCGAGAATTCTGTAAGGCTTGGATAAGAATAGAAACCATACAATTCCTGCATTTGATTTGTTGAGATTACTAGGACAAACACATTAAAGGAAACAAACCAGTGTCAAAAAAATGGCCACAAGCATACACAAGTCAAATATCGTACTAACAATCACCTGCTTGGCATCACCCATATCATTGCAGCTGCCTCCTGCATAGTACTAACAGGCAATGTGACGATTAAGGCCCTGTTTGCATTAGCTTTTTTAAAATCACTTTTGGAAATTAAAATTCCACTTGATCTAAGAGATAGGGTGATAATTACTTCTAGTCGACTTAGAGGGCGATAGGATAGTTGGCAAAACTTTCATACAAGAAGTGAGTGTGGCATAAGCTAAGGGGGAAAACTTTTGCCGCAGTCATTTCGAATATGAAAATTTTGATTTGTAAAGACATGGTTTGAACACAACTCTAAAATGATTTGAGAAGAGATATTCAGTTTTCCAAATGGGATTTTAGAAAAGACTAATGCAAAATAGGCCTAAAATCAGCCTATGATATCCTTGCTACTGCCCTCCTGCAAAACAACACCAAACAATGTGACCTATTTTTTACAGCAGAATTACATATGAAGTTTAATAAAATAAATAATGATGATGACAATAGAACTCCCCTTTATCCATTGAACTGGAACTGGAATTCTGAAATTCATTATGACAGCTTAACATTAGAATTCTGAATGGTCAACCATCCAAGTGACACCACAGTAAAGATTAAAATGGTACGTGGAGAAGGGTTTCAATACCAATTGCAAATCCATCCATCCTCACCTTCACAGCCTCGGAAACACCAAGGTTCATTGGATAATCCAAGCCTTGAGGGACTGTGTTACCTGCAAAAAAGGCTCTGACGCTCAAGTCAGTGAGACAGAAGAGAAAAAAGGAAATTAACTTTCGAGAGTTATAGAATTCCGTAAAGCTTGGATAAGAATAGAAACCATACAATTCCTCCATCTGATTTGTTGAGACTACTAACACAAACACATTAACGAAAACTAACCAGTGTAAAAAAAAAATGGCCACAAGCATACACCAGTAAAATATCATACTAACAATCACCTGCTTAGCTACACCCATATGCTTGGAGCTGCCTCCCGCACTGTACTAACAGGCAATGTGACCACTAAGGCCCTGTTTGCATTAGCTTTTTTAAAATCACTTTTGGAAATTAAAATTCCACTTGATCTAAGAGTTAGGGTGATAATTACTTCTAGTCGACTTAAGGGGTGATAGGATTGTTGGCAATATTTTTATACAAGAAGTGATTGTGGCATAAGCTAAGGGGGGAAACTTTTGCCGCAGTCATTTCGAATATGAAAATTATGATTTGTAAAGACACTGTTTGAACACAACTCTAAAATGATTTGAGAAGAGATATTCAGTTTTCCAAATGGGATTTTAGAAAAGACTAATGCAAAATAGGCCTAAAATCAGCCTATGATATCGTTGGAACTGCCCACCTGCAAAACAACACCAAACAATGTGACCTATTTTTTACAGCAGAATTACATATGAAGTTTATTAAAATAAATAATGACGATGACAATAGAACTTACCTTTATCCATCGAACTGGAACTGGAATTCTGAAATTCATTATGACACCATAACATTAGCATTCTGAATGGTCAACCATCCATGTGACACTACAGTAAAGATTAAAATGGTACGTGGAGAAGGGTTTCAGTACCAATTGCAAATCCATCCATCCTCACCTTCACAGCCTCGGTAACACCAAGGTTCAATGGATAATCCCGGCCTTGAGGGACTGTGTTACCTGCAAAAAAGGCTACCGTTCTCAAGTCAGTGAGACAATAGAGAAAAAGGGAAATTAACTTTCGCGGGGTAGAAAATTCCATAAGGCTTGGATAAGAATAGAAACCATACAATTCCTGCATTTGATTTGTTGAGACTACTAGGACAAACACATTAAAGAAAACAAACCAATGTCAAAAAAATGGCCACAACCATACACAAGTCAAATATCGTACTAACAATCACCTGCTTGGCATCACCCATATCATTGGAGCTGCCTCCAGCATAGTACTAACAGGCAATGTGACGATTAAGGCCCTGTTTGCATTAGCTTTTTTAAAATCACTTTTGGAAATTAAAATTCCACTTGATCTAAGAGATAGGGTGATAATTACTTCTAGTCGACTTAAGGGGTGATAGGATAGTTGGCAAAACTTTCATACAAGAAGTGATTGTGGCATAAGCTAAGGGGGGAAACATTTGCCGCAGTCATTTCGAATATGAAAATTTTAATTTGTGAAGACATGGTTTGACCACAACTCTAAAATGATTTGAGAAGAGATATTCAGTTTTCCAAATGAGATTTTAGAAAAGACTAATGAAAAATAGGCCTAAAATCAGCCTATGATATCCTCGGAACTGCCCTCCTGCAAAACAACACCAAACAATGTGACCTATTTTTTACAGCAGAATTACATATGAAGTTTATTAAAATAAATAATGATGATGACAATAAAACTCCCCTTTATCCATTGAACTGGAGCTGGAATTCTGAAATTCATTATGACAGCTTAACGTTAGAATCCTGAATGGTCAACCATCCATGTGACACTACAGTAAAGATTAAAATGGTACGTGGTGAAGGGTTTCAAAACCAATTGTAAATCCATCCATCCTCACCTTCACAGCCTCGAAAACACCTAGGTTCATTGGATAATCCCATCCATGAGGGACTGTGTTACCTGCAAAAAAAGCTCTGACGCTCAAGTCTGTGAGACAGAAGAGAACAAAGGAAAGTTAACTTTCGAGAGATATAGAATTCCGTAAAGCTTGGATAAGAATAGAAACCATACAATTCCTCCATCTGATTTGTTGAGACTACTAACACAAACACATTAACGAAAATTAACCAGTGAAAAAAAAAAAATGGCCACAAGCATACACCAGTAAATTATCATACTAACAATCACCTGCTTAGCTACACCCTTATGCTTGGAGCTGCCTCCAGCATAGTACTAACATGCAATGTGACCACTAAGGCCCTGTTGCATTAGCTTTTTTAAAATCACTTTTGGAAATTAAAATTCCACTTGATCTAAGAGATAGGGTGATAATTACTTCTACTCGACTTAAGGGGTGATAGGATTGTTGGCAATATTTTCATACAAGGAGTGATTGTGGCATAAGCTAAGGGGGGAAACTTTTGCCGCAGTCATTTCGAATATGAAAATTATGATTTGTTAAGACACGGTTTGAACACAACTCTAAAATGATTTGAGAAGAGATATTCAGTTTTCCAAATGGGATTTTAGAAAAGACTAAAGCAAAATAGGCCTAAAATCAGCCTATGATATCCATGGAACTGCCCTCCTGCAAAACAACACCAAACAATGTGACCTATTTTTTACAGCAGAATTACATATGAAGTTTATTAAAATAAATAATGATGATGACAATAGAACTTCCCTTTATCCATTGAACTGGAACTGGAATTCTGAAATTCATTATGAC
>JAESVK010070448.1:1541-14643 GCA_017140935.1 Hamamelis virginiana
TCTCTCTCTATATATATATATATATATATATATATATATATATCAAACCCAACAAAAACCAACACATACAACCCCAATTCCCCCGGTTCCCTCTCTTTTTTTTTTTTACCAATTTAGTAATCATCAGACATATTGATTATTAATCCAGGAACTATTTGAAGTGGGCTCCTATGAATTCATGTTTATGATTGATGGAGTTTGTAAACTGATTGATTAATTTTATGAGAATGAAAGAGTAATCTATGTTCCAAATAGAAAAAAAATCATTATTCAATGTCTGTCCTACCAAAGCGGGAAGGGGTGGGGTGAGCTAGACATGGTCTTACCCATCGAAATTGCACAAAATAGTTCTTGTCAAGACTCAAACCTATGCATTTGTACTTTGTGGCTTAAGACCCAAGAACGTGGCAATAAGTTGAATGCCTCATGAGAATAAGAGGAATTGAAGGCCCAAAATAATGTGGTTTGATGTAGTGAGAAAGGACATATGCGCATATCATGGATTTAATGGAGGATATGCCCTTGATAGACCATAACGGAGGATAGGCCTTAATAGAGCTGAATGACAAAAATAGATTCATGTAGCCTATGCTGTGTAGTAAGGTTTTGTTGAGTTGATATATACATGTATACACATATATACATAAACCAAAAAATCAAGAGAACCTAGATGATGTGATAACAGAAATATAGAATGAAGTGAAAACCCAAGCACAAAGTGGGTGCAGGTAAATATTAGAATGGAATTAAAACAGTAGCTAGAAAAGCCTGCATTTAGTATATGCATGAAATTACTGAAGCAAAGCAATATAAACATCACCAAAAAGGATCACAAAAACTACCCAAAGTATATAGCCCTAAAAAAAAGATTCATTTTAGTCTACCAAATTAGAAAACAACTCAATCAAACAAACTGAATCCCATGTCATCATCCGACTCCTCAGCCGCTTCTTTCTTCTCTTCCTCCTTTGCAGCCACAGGCGCAGCACGAGTACCAGCAGCGCGCAGCAGCAGCAACTGGAGCCACAGCAGCCGCAAACTTGCTTGGATCCTACAATTTAATTTGTCAGTCCAACAGTTAAAAACAAAAGAGAGGGCAAGACAAGATTAAAATTAATTTTCAATTCAGACCCAAATTTAGAGCTGACCGACCTTCAAATATTCCTTAACTTTCTCAGCCTGTGGGAAGGAATACTCAGTTGCCACTGCAACAGCCAGAACATTCTTATATGCATTAATGAACATATGGGGTGCAGCAGCAAGTGTTGGGTAAGAGATGGAAAGTGAGAGAGAAGCAATCATGGAGACACCAGCAACCAGCAGCGGAGCTAGGATTTTAAACTACACTAGGCTATATTAAAAATCTAATAAACAACCATATTTAAGCTACACACACTTAGTTTTCCCATAAGAGAACTATATAAAGAGTCCATCAAAACAAATTATTTATAACTAGATAATTTAATCAACTAACTAGATAAATAAAAATTGAATAATTAATGTGCCAAAACATGTAATTAAAATGGCAAAAGAATACCTGAAATAGTGTCCCCACTGTTTGATATTATACGAATATATCAACTAGATAATCAATCACCAGCCAACACAATTGAAATCAAATACCCATAACCATCATTAGATACTAATATTAGGAACAAACAACTCTTATGCAAAGTTTAAGCAAAGCCCAAGCTGATTTGAAGTCAATAACACCATGATATTGATAGATTCATATATATTAAATAATAAAAAGAAAAAAAAAAAACAGTACACAGTTTAAAAAACAATGGAAAGTAGAGATTGATATATTCATATATTTTTAAGAATTAAAAAAAAAAAACAAAAACAATACACAGTTAAAAAAAACTAGGGCTTGGATTTGTTTTTAGTAAATACTTATATGCTTTTTTAAAAATTTGCAATATGTAATTTCTTAGAAAAATTTAAAAAAAGCAACTAAGTACTTATAAAAAACAAATCCAAACGGTGCCAAGAGAAAATATAGATTGATAGATTAGAGATTCATATATCTTAAAGAACAAAAACTGGAAAAAAAAAAAAAAAAAGTTAACAGTTTAAAAATTTAGGAAAAATAGAGTAAAAGGAAGGCTAAAATGTTTCACCTTGAGTCCTTGACTCCTTCAAAGAAAAAAGAAGAGAATAGATTAAGAAAATGTCAAAATGATTTCGTGAGTCGTGATATACTGATATGTTTTGAAGACTTGAGGGTTAAGAAAGATGAGTTGGACTTGGACTTGGACCACAGGCTGATGGGCTGTAGCATGTAGGGTCTTGGGCTGGATTGGGTGGACTAATAATTAAAATATTTGAATTGTGAGCTAAGAATGGAAGTAGGAAATTTTTTTGGGCCAACTTAGCCCAGGCTAGCCCCCTTCATAGCTCCGCCCCTGCCAGCAACAAACTTCGTAACAAGATCATCTTCTGTGAGATCAAGAACCTCAGGATTGAAGACAGAGCCATTGTCATAAACATAAGAGAATGGCCTTATCCCAAGCTTTGAAAGAAGAGCAGACTCAGATGAGCCTACTTTATCACCCTTCTTAATTTGATCTCTGGGTATATATATATATATATGCATGGACTGACGAGTGGAAGCTGGTGCGGACGTAGTGGGGCTCAGTGTGTCCGGAACTTGATCCGTTTTGCATTTAATTGGACTAGGGGCTGGCAGGTGGACATTTCTGTTACTGATTCAGAGTCCTTACGGTGTACGGAAGATTTTGTTTTGGAATATGATTTTTTTTTATCAATTTCTTTTCGTTAAATTACACTTCCACCCATCCAGTTTCTGATAATTAAGGAAACACCCCTCTAATTTTAAAATTTATAGAAACACTTAGCAAGACTCTCTCAATGAAACGGACTTTAACCTCCGTTTATTTCTTTACTGACGTCATGTAAGTTTTTTAAATACCATAAATTCCCTTTTATATGACTGTTAATCTCCATTTGACTTTAGAGGAATATTAGTCATTTGATTATAAATTTGATGCCATTAAAATTTTATTATTGATAAGAGGTGTGTACCTGTAATTTTTAAAATTAGAGAAATGATGTTTTTATAATTGTCAAAAATTACATGGGTATACGTGTAATTTATCCATTTCTTTTCTTACTATTGTATGGGATGTTAAGCCCCACTAAGGTTAGACTCAAATTAGTCTTTAAAAATAGCCAATAATACTAATAAAGTATGTGCATATGATAGTGAAAATGCCAATATTATTTGATATTTTACGAGACATAATTTTTTTTATCATTTAAAGGTCTAGACCCCATTTGGATAAATACGGTCTACTCCTCATTGGGATAGCTGGGACATGTATTTTGAAAAATCGACTGTTGGATTAGATACTCTTGTTACGTATGTCATGTCTGCAAAAAATCAAAGTAATCCAAAGGTTGGTTCATGAGAAAACTATATGTGAAAAAAATAGACACTTATAGAACGATAAAATGTCAGTTTTTTTCACAGTTTTTTCCTTTCTTTTCACCCTTTTCCTTCTTTCTTCTTCATTTCTCATTCCCGATTTTTCTTCTCTTTCTTCCCCCTCTCTCTCTCTCTCTCTCTCTCTCTCTTTACTCTTCTCTCTTCTCCTATAAGAACTCTCACATTCTCTCTCTCTAACTTCTCTTCCTTCCGGAGATATAAGCCAACAACCCAAGCAAAGAAAGAGGACACGTGTATCACAAGTGTCCCTATCTATTTTGCACATCTGTCACTCCCTTTTCTCTCTTCTGCAGTTGGTGAACAATTGGGGAAAAGGGCTAAGGCATAGACACATTACAACCCATGTGTCTTTTGCATAGAGTGCATAAGTGCTCCAATCTTCTAGGTATAGTCAGGATAGTAGATTTGCTACAATTCATGCCATTATAGTCTCCTACAATTCATACAATGCAAATACAGAATCTCACAAATCAACCATGCACCACATGGATTGAGACTAAAGCATGAGAACAAAATGATGAGATGAATAATATTCTTTATCTTGTAAACATGTTACTTGCTTGTTGGGTGCATGCCAAAATGGCATGATTAATAGGGATGGCAACATGACGTATTAAATGGGTTATCTGCACATCCCATCCCTATTAGGACGAATTTAGGATAGAGATAAATGGATTTTGGGTGGGTTTGGAATTTTTTTTTTTTTAAATCCATTCATATTTGGAAAAATATTTAATAACCTGCCCCGATTAATTAGTATATTCACTTACTTTGATACATCTGTCAAAAATAAATAATATTAATGCTATCCTTATATATATATATATAGACACACACACTACACACACATACGGACATAAACCTGAACATTAAATAATACACTCAAGTTTGGTTGATAAATCGTTGAGATACTATTATATTAATTATTAATTAATAAATAGGTTTGATTATTTGTATGTGGACTACAGAATACTCACGAGGGTAGTTATTTAGGTTGTAAACTATGGTTGTACCTGCATGTAGGACTGATTGAAAACCCACCTCACCCTATCCCTGTACCAATAAATGGGATGGGACAAAAATGAGATTCCTAAATATAATCGGGACAGGAATGGAAATTTGCGATAGATTTCGATCAATACTTTTTTTTTTTTTTTTTCGAAATGGTTTAATCTAGCTTTATTCTTAATTAAACATGTTGTGTTGTGTTGAGTTAACCGAGTTCTGATTAAATTAGTGGGTATGTATCACGACTATATATCAGAATAGAAATTTTGAGTTCAAGCATGCACATATATTTACACCGATATTCATTTATTACATAGTATTTGAAAATTGGGTTAGGGTAAGTATCTATCTAGAACTGTAAGACAAACAAACACACGGAACTTGTCTTGAAATCAATTTAATGAAAAAGTGTGTTCAAATTCACTCACATGATAAATGAATTAAGCTTAAATCTTATTTTTGAATTCGTTAGTTTCAAATAGATTACAACTTGGCTTAATAAGTTTATTAGTACTTTAAATGACCAAATTACATTGTAGAACTTGAGTTAGCTTGACAAAATGGTTTATTTAAGTTCACTGCTAAGATAAATACTTCAACCTCAAACCTTATTTTAAAGCTTATTAATTTATCAAATCTTATTTTTAAGCTTGTTAATTTATTAAATCAAATTTAAATAACTTACTACTTGGTTCAACATGATTCATTTACAATCCTATTTCTATTGCGTAATAAAGAGAAATAGGGCTTGTTTATAACTTGATTTATTTATTTATAATGTACCCTATTCAACTCAACTTTTTTAAACTATATACTTTGGTGTAAAATGAGACCATTTTTATTTTTATTTTTGATCAATAATATGTAGAAATCTATCACTCCCCAAAATCCTTAATATAATGAAATGGGTATCACACGTTCATGTGATTGAATACAAAATCTTTCTCATTTCTCTCCGAAACCAAAGATAAATGCCACTAAATAAACAGATGAATAATTATTGGACTTGATTTAACTGATTTATAATCTTTCTGTTCTATAAAGATAGACATTTTTCATTTTTCAGAAAAAAACAATACTACTGTCAATTCAGTTATTGTCAGGTTTCACAAATTAAATGTCTCAATCCATTCATCAAGATTTATTATTCAGTTCACCAATAACCACCGTTGGATCCAACAATCCTTCCACATCAACCCGGTTTTTAATACTATTGGGCCCAGCTTGCCCAGTCCCAACTCCAACCGCTCACCCAGCACCGACTCGAATCAGACATCAGCCGCCGCGCCCGCCCCGGTTCGTTCTCTCAGCAAAATGCAAAAACCCACACTACTCTGAATCAAATCCTCGACAAGCCGAGAATAGAAAGAAATCCTCTCTCTCTATATATATATTCAACTCAAATCTCTTCATTTTGTTCTCAGACCATGGAAACCCTAGTCGTTACCCCTCGTCTTCTTCCCTCAACTCCTCGCATCTCTGCAACACTCTCCGTTAACTCTTATGGAAGAGCCTTAAGCTTAAGCGCGCTCTCTCGATTCAATTCCAATTCCCATGTCCGTACATTACGGTGCTTGGCTCTCTCGTCTCCTTCATTAGGTACTCATTTTTCAATTTCGTGTTTTTCGTCTGTTTGGCTGTTGAGAAAAGGTTGGGTTTTCCTCTGTTTTGTCAGTAATGAAACGGAGCAGTGAGTTTGATTCTTTTTATATTGTTCGTGTGAGTTTTAATTGTTATGATTTGATTCTGCAGTCGACCATTCGGCGAAGTTTCTAGAAGCTTCGAAGGAGGGGAATTTAATTCCTCTGTACCGTTATATATTCTCCGATCACCTTACTCCGGTCATCGCTTACCGGTGTTTGGTCAAGGAAGATGAGAGAGATGCTCCGAGTTTTTTGTTCGAGTCTGTGGAGCCTGGTTTGCAGGCTTCGAGTATTGTAAGCCCTTTAGCCTTTTACTTATATGTTGTGTGGGTAAAGGCTAGAACTTCATCGATTGCATGTGTTTAATTCTCCACGTTCTTATAGAATCTGGGTCTATTTTCGATCTTATAATGTGCTATTTATTGTGATAGGGGCGGTATAGTGTAATTGGAGCTCAGCCAACGATAGAAATTGTGGCGAAAGCAAACATGGTTACGATTATGGACCATGAGGAAGGGCGTAAGACGGAGGAATTTGTGGAGGATCCTATGATCATTCCTCGGAGAATCATGGAAGACTGGAAACCCCAACTTATTGATGAACTTCCTGACGCATTTTGTGGTAAGTAAAACTGAATTGATAACCCATGTGCTTGGTTCGATTGCATGAAAAAAATGGTTCATGATTTGGTTTGAATTGTTATGGGACAATGCATCAATGCTCATACATAAGATATTTATTAATCAAATTTTGGGAATGTGATGGTGGATTAAGAAGATTAAGGAGAATGAGAGTTGAAGCAGGGGTGATTTTCAAAGCTAACCATTCAGTCCTATCTAACTTACTTCCTTGGTCAAATTTGTTGTCACCGAAAATTATGGTCCACAAACAAAATGCGAATGTCTAGACTGTGATATCTTGCACAATTTTGGAATGTTGATAGCTGTTGAATGATTGTTCATCATCGGACCATATAATATACTTTGTATGCATACACGTGGTATGGTGTGAGGTTAGATTTGTGGATTGGGAGTCCTTTCAATGATAGTGCTTTGTGGATTTAATTTAAAGCCTTGAATTCCCTGATCAGTTGCATGCAATGTACTAACATGTTAATGAAGAGATTATTTTGGTGTCACAGCTAATCTGAAGTTGCGAATCACAATCACACTCTATAGCTAGAATGTTGAAATTATAAATAAGAAATTGGGTTTGATGTTGATTCCAAACCTCATGTGGATATGAGTACCTATTTAACACTGGCATGTTAAGAAAAATAATCATACTTGATAAAAAAATATATTTTTATTTATTCTAAGATCTACCAGTCAGAAAATTCTAGGTTATACTTATGCTTTTCATTTGTCTCATGCTTCTTTTCAAGTTGCAGTGGATGTTCTACTTGAAATCTACATTGAAATTGGTTTGGTCGTGTAGATTTTCACAAAGATTTCTTCAATCATAGTTCTGCTATTTTTTTTTTTTTCATATTGTTACCTGACTCAGTCCTTAAATATAGAGGTTTCATTATGAAGTCATTAAACTGTTTTATATAAGGTATTGCCTTCTTGGTCAGGTGGGTGGGTTGGCTATTTCTCATATGATACAGTGCGCTATGTAGAGAAGAAAAAGCTGCCTTTTTCTAGTGCCCCAGAGGATGACAGAAGCCTTCCTGATGTTCATTTAGGCCTCTATGATGACGTGATTGTCTTTGATCATGTGGAGAAGGTACTTTATGTTGACACATGAACCCTTTATTTATTCTTATTTAGGTTCTGTTGCTTCCCCTGTGCGCCACTTTTTGTTTTAAATATTTATTTATATTGTGATTGTATGCCCCCTCCTCACCCCACCTCTCTATTTTTCCAGCATTACTTTATTTTGAATGGAAAATTTTTGTGCTAAAGCTTCTCTGCTGGTACAAATGAGAACACCCCATTCAAAAAAATAAAAAATAAAGAAAGAAAAAAGAGAGAGGGAGAGAAATTGAACACCTATATTGAGATTCTTACGTATATTGATATGGATACTAAAACATAATGCTTTATTTGATTGGCTCCTTTTTTATTCACTTGGTTCCCACACTAACCATTGTCATCTTTTTTCCTTGTGTTTCAAGATTTTTGCTAGTACAAGAACTTGATAGATAAAATCTGTATATGTCAAGAATCAAGATTTTCTTTTTTAATTTATCAATTAGATTATGAGAAATCTATCACTAGTCGCTTTAATTGTGAATTTAGTATGCACAAGATTGGATGGCTCTTCCCCCCCCTCCCCCCCGCAAATATAATGGTTATTTATTTATTTTTTAATTTCGTAATTTGTTCAACCTCAGAAAGCATGTGTGATTCACTGGGTGCGATTAGATCGATATTCTTCTGTTGAGGAGGCCTATAATGATGGAATGAACCGGTTGGAAACTTTATTGTCTAGAGTACATGATATAGTTACGTGAGTAATCATTTTTATACTTAATGTCCTGTAATGTTCGTTACATTAATTTTTCTTGGAAGTTCATTTTTTGGTTCGTTTGATTCTCTTGTTAATAATTACAGCCCAAGGCTAGCGTCAGGTGCAATAAAATTGTATACTCGTCTTTTTGGTTCTTCATTGGAGATGTCAACCATGACAAGTGATGCATACAAGAAGGCAGTATTGCAGGCTAAAGAACATATCCTGGCCGGGGATATATTCCAGATTGTATTAAGTCAGCGTTTTGAACGACGAACATTTGCGGACCCATTTGAAGTGTACAGAGCACTGAGAATTGTTAATCCAAGTCCATATATGACTTATCTACAAGTTTGTGAACTATTTCTTGAAACTTTCTGTTTGATGAGTTTAGTCATGCTGAAGTTCTGGCCCCTTTCATTTATATATATATTCTTTTTTTATTTTCAGGCTAGAGGGTGTATTCTGGTTGCTTCAAGTCCAGAAATTCTGACACGTGTGAAGAAGGTATACTATCACAATTATTGAAGGAATTGTAAGCGATGTGTGCTCTATTTATTTTCTTAATTTTAGCATTGGTAATACATATAATGTTCTGTAGGTTCTATTTCTGTCTTCCATGCAAGACAATGGTATTTTTCCTTCGAAGTTTCTTTTTGTTTGTAGTGTTGCCATTTCCATTAGCATTAACGAGCGCACTATTCCATTCTTCTTGACAGGGAAAGATTGTTAATCGGCCTCTTGCTGGGACTGTTAGAAGAGGGAAGACGCCAAAAGAAGATGCTATGTTGGAAAAGCAGCTTCTGAATGATGAAAAGCAATGCGCAGAGCACATAATGCTTGTTGACTTGGGGAGGAACGATGTTGGAAAGGTGCATAATTCCTAATTTTCTAATTTTATGATTTAGTTTAATGTTTTTCTTCAGGGAGCCAAATTACGTAGTATACAGTAGTCATACCAGGTTTAACATCTCCAATCTCATACATGGCCTTAGGTGGTGAAGGGGTGGGATGGGTTTTGGGTAGGTCAAGGGTTCGAATCTCATGATGTTCTTGTTACCCCCCAAAAAAAATAAAAAATAAAATAAAGAAATATTCTCGTAGAAGGATGTTTTCTAGAAAGATCTTTACGTTTGCATTAGTTGCTCATTTTTGTGATAGATTATGACCTTTATTTAACCTTCTTTAGAAATGAATTCCTAATGTGTCACCTCAACAATTTTAAAACTATCAAACTATCTCTTTCTCTCTGTTATAGCATCTGGAATGGTTGCTACATATATATATATATATATATATATATATATATATATATATATATATATATATATATATCTTCATAGTCAAGCCTGCCATAAGATGTTCTTCTTCATTATTACTTAATACTAGTGATTCCTACCCCTACACCTTTTTTTTTTTCAGCGCAATCAAAATGTAATCACTTCTTCTGTCTTCTGCTGAGGTATATCCATATTTTTATGCATGGTTTGTCTGTTAGTACTGTGTTATGATTATGTTAGATCTTCTTTGATTTCTTGGAACACTGACATAATTTTCTGGCAAAACAGAAGTTTCATGGCTATACTTAGTACTTATGCAGTCTGTTCATGCAGGTCTCTAAACCTGGTTCTGTGAAGGTTGAAAAGCTCATGAATATTGAGCGGTATTCCCATGTCATGCACATCAGCTCCACAGTAAGTTTTATTTTTTCAAGTTTATGAACATAAGTTTATGAACATGGGCAGCTCCACAGTAAGTTTTATTTTTTTCAGTTCATGAACATGGGCTGTTTCACTGTGTCTATAACTCAAAGGAAGGAAAATCAGAATACAATTTTCTATGCATTACATATGTTGCATATCTTGATGAAATATGAATGATACACTTCAATATTATGGTTTCAATTTTTTTTTTTAAATATCTTTATTAAATACGTTATTGATGATTTGAAATATGACATTTGAAGATGTTTGGCATGATATGAATGGAATTTGTTCCTTTTGTTGTAGCTAGTTCTTTGTTGTAGGATCTATATACTGTGTTGGATAGAAATGCCAGTTTATCGTACTCTTAACAATTGAATGCATTCAGTAACAGTTAATACCTCTTGAGTGACAAAACCGATACTTGTTGTTGCAGGTCTCTGGAGAGTTACTCGATCATTTAACTAGCTGGGATGCCCTACGTGCTGCGTTGCCTGTTGGGACAGTTAGTGGAGCACCAAAGGTTTTTCATCACCTGCCCTCTTCTGTTTTAAAAGTTTAATATGCAAATTTTATTTTCTGATTGTTTATGGGCCTGAATCATTGAAAATAAACTGTCCAATCTATCTAAACCTCACCCTACAAAGAACAACCTGTCCAATTTTGAAAACACAAGCTTAAAAGCATTGATCTAATTGGATAATAGGTTCTTTTTTCCTTGAAAGTGATAATCCAGCCATATGCTTCTAAAAATCTATAAAAGAATGATATAATATTTCTGTTTCTGTAAGAGGTATGCATTTTATGCTGTTCTCATTGTTAGCCCGACTGCAATATAGGTGAAAGCTATGGAATTGATCGATGAGCTAGAAGTCACGAGGCGTGGGCCATATAGCGGTGGATTTGGAGGCATTTCCTTTTCTGGCGATATGGACATTGCCCTGGCTTTGAGAACCATTGTGTTCCCAACTGAAGCTCGATATGATACTATGTTCTCATACAAGGATGCAAACAAGCGGCGAGAGTGGGTTGCCCATCTTCAAGCTGGGGCTGGTATCGTGGCCGACAGTGATCCCAGCGATGAGCAGAGAGAGTGCGAGAACAAAGCCGCTGCTCTTGCCCGTGCCATCGATCTTGCAGAGTCAACATTTCTCGATAAATGATCTATAATCTTTTTCTTACAGAGTCGTCCATTACTCTTCTCAATAGTTACAGTTTTATAATGAAACTAAGTTTCAGTAATGCAATTGTGTGTCATCAGATTATCATTGCAGTATTGAGTAGAAGTTTATGTTTTATTCCAACACAGGTTTGATGAGCTCACAAGAAATGCCAACCTGGCATGCTTTGTCATCGCCTCGATTTGTGGGGAGTCAAGTGCACCATTTAATTAGGCACCAACAAGTGGATGCCCCACCGTAAAATTGACACTTTTGTTCCTTGGATCTCTGTGGTTTAGCTAAAGGCTGGGTGAGTTCAGTTTGGCATATCATCTAACTCAACAGTCCATATTCAACACTTATATGCATCCATAATCAATTGGGTTCAACCTAAATTTGGTTCCACCAATCCGATCTTTGCCACCTGCCAGGTTGATTTGTAAATATATTTTTTTCCATTTTTTTTTTTAAAGAAAAATAACACTTTTAACTCATTCAAGTTTTGTTTGTTTTCATTTTACCTCTCATAGTAATATTTTTTTTTATTTTTTATTTTCGTTTTTATTACAAAGATGAAATCCATTATATTATCATAAAAATGAGTATTATGTCTCTTACATACAATGATAGATAATTTTGGCAACATTTAGGGCCTATTTGGGAACTTTGAAAATTGGATGTGGCCAATTCTGATTTCTCTATGTTATATGGTTTTTATGTAAATCAGCTTACAGTTTGTTTGAAAAAAATTGTGTTTATACCTTATTTTCTGGACATGATTGAACTGATTTATAGAAAAAATGTACTTACCAAACAATACTAAATAAAAACCAGACGGACTTATCCTCAGCTGGTCAGGTTCTTAAGTTTGCCAATCACCCCCTTAGGGACTTTTATAAAAGTTTAGAAGTTTGATTGTATGACTGATTTTTATTTTGGGTGGGGCTATTTACAACCCACTATTTTACTAAAGGCAACCCATTTAAAATTTTTATTGGGTCTATTTTACCCTTTTCTAATTACAGCCCACTAATCTTTAGGCAACCCATTACTATACAAAACAAAAGTTTTAATATACCATAAATGCCCCAAGTCTAAAGACAACCCATTACTCTCAATCCTCTTAATCACCAAGCTTTTCAAAACAACATCTTCTTCTTCTTCTTCATGTTCTTCTTCTTCCACTGCCATCAAACGCTACCACCGCAGCCATGACAACAAAAGACTGCGACAACCACAGCGATAAACGCAAAAAAAAACCTCAACTCCCAATACCTCCAACTAAAACATATTACCCCAAAGCTTTGGCTCTGGAGGCTTCCCTTAGAGTGTGACTCTCTTTGGCATAAAGTTATTAAAAGTAAATATGGATTACAGGATAATGGATGGGATGCTAACTTGGGAATTAGGGTCTCTGGGTGTTGTCCTTGGAAAGGTATTTCCTGGGTTTACAGTTCTTTTCGTAGTTTCTTGGTTTTCAAGGTTGGATGTGGGGATAGAGTCCGGTTTTGGGAAGGTTTTTTTGTATATTATTGATAAACATTATATTTGGATTAAACATGCTTCAAAACATGAAAAGTAGCACTCTATAACCATTGTGGTGTGATGGTGTTACGAAAAAACTCATATTTCGATCGGAAAATAGAAAAAAAAAAAAAAAAA
>JAESVK010070449.1:0-25007 GCA_017140935.1 Hamamelis virginiana
ATATGATGGCTGCAGATATGTATGGGATTATTCACACATTTGGGTTCTAATTAACCTATTTAAATATGAGATATTATGAGATGGCAAACTAATATAGATCAAGAAACTATTATGTGAGGTTTATATTAGTTTAACCATACTTATAAGGAATGATGGGTATGACTTAATTAGTTTAAATAAATCAAGAAACTATTATGTGAGGTTTATTAAAACTAAAGGCGAAAGGATGATTGGGACTTGCTTAAGAAGCATTAGATGAAGAGTCATCTACTCATTAGGAATTAATGGACCAAGAAACTATTATGTGAGGTACCATTAATTCACAATGGGACTCCAATCCCCACTAGGAATTTATTAGATAAATTCCCAAATCCTATTCTGAGGGAGTATGGGATTTGATGAAATAGTGGGAGGTACCATTATACTTAATACCCCGTAATAATGGACATATATTTGAATCAACTGATTTTCTGTTTTTATTTGTAGATCACCAATGGCTAACCTTAATCTCTTAACCAGAATTCTTGATAGCAACAGACTGACTGGACCTAATTTTATGGATTGGTTGAGGAATTTGAGAATAGTTCTCAATTCCGATAAGATTGCCTATGTGCTTGATGAACCTAAGCCAGCATTCCTTCCTGATGGTGCATCAGAGGAAGAAAGAGACACTTTTAGAAAGTGGCAGGAGGATGACATGCAGGTTAGATGCTACATGCTAGCATCAATGACCAATGAGCTTCAGAAGCAGCATGACACAATGGATAGTCCTAAAGCAATTCTGATTCATCTGCAAGAGTTGTATGGTGAACAGAGTCGTTTGGCAAAGTATCAAGCCGCCAAAGATCTTTTTCGTTCCAAGATGCAAGAAGGGACATCTGTAAATGATCATGTGCTCAAGATGATCAGTCATATTGAGCAGCTTGCGAAGCTAGATATCATTTTAGATGCAGATTTCTCCACTGATATCATATTGCAATCTCTTCCTGATTCCTTTGCTAATGTAGTTATGAACTACCATATGAATGACTTGGTGAACTCTCTCTCTGATTTATTAAAATTACTTATTACTGCTGAGGGAACCGTGAAGAAAGGCAAAGGAACCATCATGGCTATAGATGGGGCTTTTACTTCTTCTAAATCTAAGCCTAAGGGCAAGGGTAACAAGAAGAAGAGGAAGAAGAACAATCTAAAAGCTAAGGGAGGGGTTCAGAAAGGCAAGGGCAAATCTGAAAAGACCAATTCAAAAGGAAAATGCTTCCATTGTGGCAAGACTGGGCATTGGAAGAGGAACTGCAGGGAGTACCTGGCTTCCATAAAGAACCAACCTTCAGAAGGTATGGCTGATGCTCTATTTATTGAAACTAACTTATCTGTTAGTTCTGCCTCTACTTGGGTTTTAGATTCTGGTGCAAGTTCACACATTTGTAACTCTATGCAGGATCTAAAGAGAAGCAGAAGGCTGAGTAAAGGAGAAGTTACCCTTCGAGTGGGAAATGGAGCAAGAGTTGCTGCATTAGCTATGGGGACTTGCTTCTTGACATTACCATTCGGAGATATTTTAGAATTAGCTGATTGTTTATTTATGCCTAAGATAATAAGGAACATTATTTCTATTTCTGCATTATGTAGAACTGGTTATAGTATTGTTTTTGGGAAAAACATTTGTTCCATTTCTCTAAATAATGATTTAGTAGCTACTGGCATTTATTTAAACGGTCTTTACTTCTTAAATATTAATGGTAATGTTAATTACATAGAGCAAAATGATAAGAATGAAAGAAATCTTAAGAGACCAAGAGATGATGAAATTCCAACATATATGTGGCATTTGAGACTAGGTCATATTAGTGAAGATAGGATTAACAAGTTGGTTCAGGATGGACAATTGGGTTCATTAGTATTCGTACCCTATCCAATTTGTGAATCTTGTCTCATGGGTAAAATGACCAAGTCACCCTTTACTGGTCGCAGTGAAAGGGCTGCAAATATACTGGGTTTAATACATAGTGATGTATGTGGACCAATGAGCAAAGTAGCTAGAGGAGGTTTTTCTTATTTCATTACCTTTACTGATGATCATTCACGTAAAGGATATGTGTACTTAATGAAGTACAAATCTGAAGCTTTTGAAAAGTTCAAAGAATTCAGATATGAAGTAGAAAAACAAACTGGCAAGAGTATTAAAGCTCTTCGATCAGATCGAGGAGGTGAATACTTAACTACTGAGTTCTTGGATCATCTCAAGCTGGCTGGCATTCTATCACAGTTAACTCCTCCTAGAACACCACAGTTAAATGGTGTATCTGAGATAAGGAATCGAACTTTATTAGATATGGTTCGATCAATGATGAGTTATACTGATTTACCTATCTCCTTTTGGGGATATGCCCTTGAAACTGCTGCATATTTATTAAATAGGGTTCCAACCAAGTCTGTCCCCAAAACCCCATATGAGATATGGTATGGGAAGAAACCAAGCCTTAATCATCTTAAGGTTTAGGGTTGTCCAGCATATGTTAAGAAACATAATGTGGATCAACTTGAATCAAGATCAGGAAAATGTTTGTTTGTGGGTTATCCCAAAGTATCATTGGGATATTACTTCTATCAACCTAATGAACAGAAAGTGTTTGTTAGTAAGTTTGCCACTTTTCTTGCAAAGGTATAAAGATAGAACTTGAAGAGATTTCAGAAATTTCTGAAGAGCCACAAACATATCCTGACTCACCACCTGTCCCTGTTGAGACAGTACCTGAAGATACACAACATGTTCGTAGATCCACTAGGATATCTGCACCACCTCAAAGATATGGCTATCTTCATGAGGAGGATAAGGAATTGTTCCTAGGTGATAATGAACACCCAGATGATCCTAATAACTATGAAGAGTTGATGTTAGACATCGATTCTAGAAGATGGCAAGAAGCCATGAAATCCGAAATGGATTCTATGTATTCCAACCAAGTCTGGACTTTAGTAGATCCACTACAAGGTATAGTACCTATTGCAAATGGATCTACAAAAGAAAGATAGGCTCAGATGGAAAGGTAGAGACCTACAAGGCAAGACTAGTGGCAAAAGGTTACAAACAAAGACAAGGTGTTGACTATGAAGAAACCTTTTCGCCAGTAGCTATGCTAAAATCCATTCGGATCTTGTTATCTATAGCTGCACACCATGACTATGAAATATGGCAGATGGATGTAAAGACTGCTTTCCTTAATGGAAACATTGAGGAAGATATTTATATGGAGCAGCCTGAAGGCTTTACATCTAGTGGTGATGACCACAAAGTGCGCAAGCTACAGAGGTCCATTTATGGACTTAAACAAGCTTCTAGAAGTTGGAACATCCGGTTTAATGAAGCAATCAAATCATTTGGATTTCTTCAAAACATGGATGAACCTTGTGTGTACAAGAAGGTTAGTGGGAGTGCAATTTCTTTTCTTATTCTATATGTTGATGATATTCTACTCATTGGGAATGATGTAGGAATGTTTCACAAAACTTTTCCATGAAGGATTTGGGAGAAGCATCCTATATACTAGGTATAAAGGTCTATAGAGATAGATCTAGAAGGTTGCTTGGACTCTCCCAATCCATGTACATAGATAAAGTGTTGAAAAGGTTCAACATGGAGAATTCCAAGAGAGGTTTAATTCCTTTCAGACATGGAATTCATCTTTCCAGGGGCATGAGCCCCAAGACACCAGAGGAAAGAGATAGCATGAGTAAGATTCCATATGCTTCGGCTATTGGAAGTCTTATGTATGCTATGCTATGTACACGACCTGATATCAGTCATGCTGTGAGTGTGACTAGTAGATATCAATCTAATCCAGGTTCAGAACACTGGATTGCAGTCAAGAATATCCTTAAGTACTTAAGAAGGACTAAGGATTTAATTCTTGTCTATGGAGGAGGAGAGCTAACAGTTGATGGTTATACTGATTCAGATTTTCAATCAGATATTGATGATAGAAAATCTAATTCTGGATATATCTTCACCTTAAATGGTGGAGTAGTTAGTTGGAAGAGCTGTAAGCAAAGTACTACAACGGATTCCACTACTGAGGCTGAGTACATTGCAGCATCTGAAGCTGCCAAGGAAGCTGTTTGGATTAGGAAGTTCGTCTCTGAACTTGGAGTTGTTCCTATCATTGAGTCACCTATATCTTTATATTGTGACAATAATGGAGCTATTGCGCAAGCAAAGGAACCAAGGTCTCATCAGAAGTCCAAACACATCGAGCGGCGATATCACATAATCAGAGAGATTATTGCTAGAGGTGACATCTGCATTCAGAAGATCGCATCTGCGGATAACGTAGCAAACCCATTCACTAAGGCACTGACTCTTATCATTAGGCCTTCACTAGTCATGAGTGACATCTAGCAATATGTCATGACGTACCCTAGGTGTGGGTGAATATATGAACGTGTAAATGAACCCTTCGTGCTATAGGTAATCCCTCACCAAACAATGTCTTGATTAAGTTAGTTGGGTATGGATTCATGTCAAAGCCCTAACTTAATCATTTGTTACAAATTCACTAGAATATAATCTCAATTAGGTATACCCTTGAAACACTTTTCTTGGTAACCTTCTGCTTTCGCCAAAGACTCCATTGAGATAGTATCTGTGAACTAACTAAGACATTCGCCCTTTCATATTAAGGGTGGTGATCCTTTATTGCACACTCACCTATCTTCATGCATAACTCACTAGAGCCAATGAGCACCGATTACATCCTTTTGGTTAAGGGTGTACGAGATACTATCAAACTCTAGCAATTCATGCATAAGATAACAAGTGGTGTCTCAAGTCTAAGGATTACAATTGTGACTATACACATGAACAGCTTTTGACATATAAATAGAATTCCATAAGCTGTACTCATATTGGTCACGTTCGGTGTACTTGTTCTCTAACAAGCACCCACAGGTTTACTATAGTGTCTCTACACAGATGGTTCGAGACTTACCATCCTCCCATTGGAGCTAGTACGACCTGTGCTAATCTTAATGGTTTATAATCGCCCAAATATGTAAACCAATGATTAGGAACAAGTCTAGGATAGATGTACTTGAAAGTTATAAGTCTCTCTATCTCAACACTTGAGATATAACTCTCTATCATACTATCCAAAGACTTTATCATGAACAGTAATAAAACACAAGTATACATGATAAAATAGCCATATCATAAATGAAGAAAGTTTCATACATGATTATATAATGAAATATAAGTTCCCTAAACACAACCTAACAATTGGTTTTAGGGCATACTTCTAACAGGCCTCTCGTTCACTTTGAAGTTTGAGTGGATTGTGGATTATTCATTATCCGTCTCGATTTTTACTTCTCTATTATCCTTCTCTATTATCCACATTTATCATTCTCTATTATCCACTCAAGATTGGGTTTTTAAAAAAGGATAGGAGCTTATAAAAAAACTGGGAGTCGCCACCTTACTTTTAGGGAACAAAGAAACTACAAAAAAGATTTTTATTTTCAATAAAACATTGAACCCATATTTTGGAAAAGCATGGTCTTTGAATCAAAGTTGGATTCGGGGGCTAGGTTACGAAGTGGGAAGGTTCCAAGGAATTCCTTATAGGCAACCACCTCGCCCTAATTAAAGGTCTCCTAATTAAGTTTGGGCTTTATCAAAATCTTATCACAACAATGCTATTTATCTAATCAACCACAAAATATGAATAATAATATATAATAATAATAATAGATAGTACAAAAGTATACACAATCCTAAAGACCTCAGGAGACTCATATTCAACCTAAGATTGGACTTGCGCCGCCCTATTGACTGCCTACGTACCTTACCAATTTCTTGATAAAGATCAAAGTCCACGTAGTTCAATTACCTAGGACTCTCCTATTGTAATGAACTATATAGCCAAAAAGATTCTATCTTATCTAGGACTCTAGCTTCGAGAGTTTGGGTTTGATCGAAACACTTTTCTTTGCGTAAAAGATGGAATTTCATTCCATTTTAAACACTTTCAAAATCACTTACTTTTAGAGTTGTTCTCGAAGTAGACTCCTAAATTAGGTAGAATCCAATTGCTATCCTAATTCTTACAACAAAGGACAGTCCTAAGCGAGGTCAAGTGACCCCCCTAATCTTAGGGTTCCTAACTAGTCCTAAGTTAGTCTAAATACCTAAAATACTAATTATATGCATGCTGGAATTTCTGGAAAATGCATAAAAAATGCAACAAAGGATGCAAACAATGCATGAAAAATGTCCTAAATGCAATCTAAGTTGTCTATGTGAACCTAGGCATGTTTCTATGTTAGTTTGGACCTAAAAATTGAGTTTTAATCCACTTTAAAGCCACTTTTAGACCTTGGACAGATTTAAAAGTGATTTTAAATATAGATGAAAACCCTAAAATAATGAATAAAAGAGGGTGAAAAATGCACTAAATGCAACCTAGCATGCATATTAAAATTATCATCAAGACATAGCATCATAATCATACTTCACATAGTCTATTTAGTCACAAGGGTAGGGACTTACCTTTCATGCTCCCTCGAACACAATTCATTTATCAATCATACCTAACCACTCCAAATGATGAAACTAACCATGATAATATTAATGCTAAACTTGAATAACCTAACATCCTAACATGATTACTAACCTAAGAGACTAAAACATGCATTCCTATAAAATAATTCCTATCATGCATACTAACATATAAAACACCTAATCCATAATTATAGAAGAAAAGAAAAGAAGAAAAGATATGCCAAAACTTCTATCCTAATCATTCATTATTATATAACAAATCCTAAAACTAATCCTTATTATGCATTCTAATAAATAAACTAACCTATCATGCATACTAAAAAAATATGAAAACATAACCTAAACACTCATCCCTAACATAACATGGACACAGAAGATGAGAAGAAGAAGAAGAAGAAGAAGAAGAAGAAGAAAAAGAAGAAGAAGAAAAAAAAAAAAAAGAATGCAAAAACTTTAAACAACTCTACTAACCTATTTTGCTTCCTTCCCTCTTGCTCCAAGCCTTCTCTTCAAACTCCAAGGACTTCGAAAGTATAGCTAAGAGTGCTATAGGGGAAGCTTGTGCAATGCTCAAGCCTCTACTCTCCAAGCTAGCTCTCTAAAGACAATTAATTGTGTGTGTTAAAACTGATTTCAGGGCTCTCTATTTATAGGGAAGCCTGAAATTGATAAATGGTTGAGTTTGAATCCCTTAGGAATGATCCAAGGGCTCTAAACCAACCTTCCAAGGTGTTAGAGTCCATCCCAAAGTCCCCAAGGCTGAATTGGACACATGGCAAGTACTAGAAGAGTCCAAATACTAGAAGAGTCCTGACTGAGAAAAAACACTGAAAATAGGCAAAATTGGGCTTTTCGGGCCCGTTTTAAGTCCAAATTCGACGATTCAAGTGCCGAAACGATCGTGATTCGATTCTCCATGTTTTAAGAAGTGTTTGAAGTGAAAATGCATTGACCGAGGTCAAATTTTTGAGGAAACGTCAACCAATTAGCTGTTTAGGGCCTGCCAGGCCCAAATTAGGGTTTTGAAATCTGCTAACCAGTTGCTTTCAAAATCATTTATTCTTCACGAAACAAGTTTTAAAACATTTTAAGAAAGTGTTTTGAAGCTTTTGAAGGCTTTGGTTTGATAAAAAGATCGAATCTCGGTCATTCCCGGTTAAAACCCTAATATGAGTTTGAAAGAGCCTTTTGGGCCTTAAGAGCCAATCATGAGCCAAGAGGCTCAACAGACCTTGCCACTAATCAACTTACCTACTAAACACATCCTAAATATTCATGCCAAAGTCTCGGGACAATTCGAGACAAGATCAACAGTTATTCAGAGCTTTTGTGATTCAAAGGACACTACTACCCTTCAAGTCACAAAATGCCTTATTTTCTATCAAGTTTTGCTCAGAATGCCATGAAATTTAACAGGGATACTCCTAGACTCTCTAAAAACTAAATTCAAAAAGAACCGACTCGATCTAACCTAAAAACCTACATGTGATAATGACCTCTATCTAGATACTCATAAGGGTAAAACTGTCAACTTAGGCTTTTGACACCCTATTTCATCTCTAAACACAAGCAACCATTCATGACCATACTCATGGTCAAAAATGGATGTCTACACTTGCATAACCATTAGAGAGGTTTGACATGTAAATGACAAGTTCTAGATTTACTTGTTTCAGTATGTTTTGAGTTAGTGTCATGTTTGTGGGTGTCATTTCTGCAAACCCTCACGAGACTATAACTCGTCCATTAGGGGGAACCTAGGGGTTCAAAGGCTTATTGCATACGCTAAATGCAATCGCGATTCCCTGCCAAAGTGGCTTTTTATTTCATTTTGTGTCTGTTAATATTTTGATTTCTTGTTATTTTTAAGCTTTCTTTGTTTCAGTGTTTGCTAGGGACTAGCAAAGTCAAAGTTGGAGGGTGTGATTGCTCTGCAATCAAGCTTCGTTTTTCTACATTCAAAGGCTAATTTCGAGAGTTTTTGCAATGTAAGTAACTTGGTTTAGCTAGTTTTTGGTCTTATGTGTGTTTTTGTCTCTTGTAGGTTATTTTTCGCCCAAAAACCAAGTTTAGCAACCGCAAAGAGAGCACTTGAATGAAGTGGAATAAAGGTAGCATGCCAGGATGATTACCGAGCAAGAAAAGCAACAAAAATGAGGAGGAAATGTAAAAATATCTCAAGCCTATCGATAGGGCACTATGCCTATCAATAGGGTACTCCTCAGGACTGAAACAAATTGCAGAAAAATTAAGGCTGTATATATCACCTATCGATAGGGCATTAGCCCTATCAATAGGCCTATCGATAGGGGTCCTAGCCTATTGATAGGGATGGCTCGACACAGTTTCCTAATTTGTTTCAAACTCTGTTTTAGCAACTCCTGATATGGGAAATCGAGGGGACCCGGCTTGAAAAGCTTCCTACCCTATTTAAACACTTTTTGAGGACTGCAGAAGGGTTCCCTCTCCTCTGGGATTCACTAATAGCCTCCATTCAATTCTTTCTCTTCTCCATTACCCATTACCTTGGATTATTAGCTGCCATGGAAGGATTGAAGACCTCCAGTGATTTAACCCCGATCATGAGCAGCTAGACTCCTCTCCTTGGGTGCAGATGAAGCTTGGTTAGTGGTTTTTACTATGTATTGATTAAGGTTTAAGGTTTTGTATTGAGTTTATGACAACTGTACAACTTTGAGAGATTGCCCTTCTTATGCAATCCGTTCTTTTAATGCTATATCTTTTGAATATGAATGTCTTCTGTGATTTCAATCATATTAGTTGTGCAATAGTATTAATCGAATATGCCTAGGTTCATCTAGTCTGTTCGTACCTCACTTGGATAACCTGTGCATGCTTCACTTGATAGGTTATGCCTTGTTTGGATGAATCTTACTAAATGAACATAGGTATAATATATTTGATGGTTTATTCTTGTAGTTTAGACCATCACCGTTCATAAACGCTTGCGAAACTTTAACTTCAATTGTATGCATAGTAATGCCCTAACTAAAGTGGATTCAAAAACCTAAGGTTGCCTTTTACTATTTTAATCAATCATTTTATTTCCGTTGGTTTAAACAACCAACCAAATTACCAATCAAAAAATCGTTTGGTAACTAGAATCAAGTTCGTAATAGTTTCTCATAACTCTGCCATTAGTCCCTATGGTTCGACACCCATGCATGCACAAATCACTTTTCCAACGAATTGAGATTCAAGCACGAGTACTTTTATAAATTTAAATTTTGATCATGAACAAGGAAATAACTCCCTTGTTTGGGCCGATCAGCAAGAAACTTAACAAGATCTTCTAAAGACATACCAGAATTAGAAGTTTGGCCCGGTTGTTGTCTAGGGGGTATGGTTGCTTATATTGCTGGCAACTTGGGCGATTTTGAGTTGTAGGCTAATTTACTTGTGGATTCTCATAGCTAAAATTGGGGTGATCCCTTCAACCCGTGTTATACGTGCTCGAATAGGATCGTACTTCCTTTGTGGTTGTCCAGGAAAACCACCCACCGCATTCACTTGCTCAATGGGCTCCTCTTGAAGAACTGGGCACATATCGGATGGATGCCCTACTACAGAACAAATCCCACAAGTCTTCGCCATTTGCTTATTACCTTCAGCCATTTGACGAACAAGAGAAGTTAGACTCGCAATTTGTTGTTCAATGGAAGAAATATTTACCTCATTAATATGCTTAGATGGAAGGTCAAGCCTAGTTCCAAATTGTTGAGAATTGGCCGCCATATTTACAATCAAGTTTTTCGCGACCATGGGAGTTTTTGTTAGAAGTGTGCCCTAAAACCCATTAGTAGGTTGTACTTAGGGAACTTTATTTCATTTATGTTATTGTATGAATCTTATTCATCTATAAAATGGCTTTTATATTACCATGTAAACTTGTGTTATTTATAACTGTTCATGATAATGTCCTTGAATAGTATGATAGAGAACTGTATCTCAAGTGTTGATATAGAGAGACATACGATTCTCAAGAATATCTATTCTAGATATGTTCCTGATCATAGGTTTATTTATTTGGGCGATAATAAACCGTTAAGATTAGCTCAGGTTATACTAGCTCCAATGGGAGGACGGTGAGTCTCAAGCCATATGTGTAGAGACACTATAGTAAACCTGTAGGTGCTTGTTAGAGAACAAGTACACTGAACGTGACCAATATGAGTACAGCTTATGGAGATGTATTTGAATGTCAAAAGCTGCTCATGTGTATAGTCACATTTGTAATCCTCGTACCTGAGACACCACCGGTTATCTTATGAATGAATTACTAGAGTTTGATAGTATCTTGTACACCCTTAATGAAGAGGATGTAATCGGTGCTTATTGGCTTTAGTAAGTTATATATGAAGATAGGTGAGTGTGCAATAGGGGATCACCACCCTTAATATCAAAGGGAGAATGTCACAGTTAATTCACAAATAATAACTCAATGAAGTCTTTGGCCAAAGCAGAAGGTAACCAAGGAAAAGTGTTTTCATGGGTTATCCTAATTGAGTTTATATTTTGGTGAATAGCTAACATAGGATTAAGTTAGGGTTTGACATGAATCCATACCCAAGTAACTTAATCGTGACATTGTTTGGTGAAGGATTATCTATTACACGAAGGGTTCATTTATATTCGTATATTCACCCACACCTAGGGTACATCATAATATGTTGCTAGATGTCACTCATGACTAGTGTAGGCCTAATGATAAGTGTTATCATTGAGGGAAAAATTGGAATAGTTTCAATTGAACCAAAAATAGAAAGTTTCTATTTTGGGAAACATGTGATGTTCCCGAGCCACTACTAGGTTGGGGTGAACCCAATAGGTCACACACATAAGAGCTTAAGAGATCTTCTTGAATTTGTGGGAAGGGATATTCTAATTAATATATAAGCTTAATTCTTGTTATTAATAGTTAATAACTAAAAGGATTAAGGATATACTAAATTAAAATATTACTACTTAATATGGGGTTTGGTCAAGCTAGCACATGTAACCAAACGCCATTAAAAGAGGAGAGCGTTTATAAATAAGAGGGATAAGCCTAGGGCTAGGTTAACTCATCAAAGTGAGCCTCTCTCTCTCTCATTGCCGCCACCCTCTCTCTCTCCCTCTCTAGCTTGCTTTCTCCTCAAGTGTTGTGGAGATTAAGGAGTTCAAAAGATTTTAGGCTTGTGTGGACTTCATTGGAGGCTTCCATATTTTTGGAGTTCGAGGTTTCGCGAGGATTCACGGCAAAGGATTGGAGGATAGCATCTTCAAAGGAACACAAGTAAGCTCTAATTAATGTTTGATTTGTTAGGGCTATATACTAAACGCCATGTTTTTATGTAATAGACTTTAGTATTTATTTATTAATGAATTCTGATATTGCATATTAAATGAGAATTTGTATGAGCTATGTTTGCATTATATTATCTACTAATGTTATGCATGTGTGTCTTTTATTCTATATAGTAGATGATCTGGTGTGTAGAGTTCGGCTTACACACAGAAGATCAGATCATCAGTTCTTGTAGAATATAAGCCTATTGTTCACAATCTGAGATGGAGTTGGACACACCATCGGTAAGATTGTAGCACATGATTTCAGTAGGTCTGTCTTGAATACGGGGAATGGTTTAGTTTCAACTTCTTGTGCTAGTACACTTGTGTGTATTGAACGGGACCGTATTGAGGTAATTATTTTATACTGACACATAAAATAATTAATACCTCATGGTTATTATGAATACTTATACTCTTAATCCCGAAATAATTAATTGACACATGCATTTATTGTTAGTTATTTTGATTCATAAAGAGTGAGATCTTTATAGGTCAATAATCTCGATGAGTTGGATAACTGCATTAATTGTATGGTGAATATTTATTATTAACGGAATCCACGTCCTGGTATAGGGATTGATGATACCCCCTTGAGGATACTTATAAGTTTTGATTATGTCAAACCCTGCAGGTGGATTTTGTATCCGACATATCAAATAAGTTAAGTGGAAGGTCTCAAGGAAATTAATAGATGTTGATTAAATTATATTGTCAGTAATTTAATTTAATCAACGGGTATCTGTAATCTTAACGTGGGGAGATTAATAAGTATTTAATAACAAAGAGCTCGAAATTTATTTTCGAATAAGTTAGGGAGTGCAGTTATAATTCTTTAGTGGAATGAATTATAATTAATGTAAATATGTTTCTAATATTTACATTAGGAGCCCGAAACTTATTTGCTTTTGGGTCCCTACCGTAGCCTATATATATGCCATGTTGGGCAGCCACTAGGTTAAGACGAATATCTAAACCCTAGAGGCAGCCGTCCAACAAGGAGAGCACAAAGAGAGCCACTCTCTCTTCACGTTCTGGCATTTGGGAATACGGTAGAAGGCTTAAAGGATCGAGCAGCGATCAATCTTCTGCAGTTCGTTTTATTGAGATCAATCCAGACAGATCTCAAAGGTACGGATTCTTCTATATTTGTTAAAGGATTCGGATTTTTTTCTGGCACGACCCATAAACACTATCACGAGTTCATGGGATTTCCGCTTCCAACATGATTAATTGTTTTGATTCGCTTTTATAGTTTGTGTTCTATTATTGGATGAATACTATGGGAAAATTTTAAATCTTATATTCCGCTGCGTTCCCATGGCGTATTCTTTCAGTGGTATCAAAGCCAACTCAAACCTATGATTCGAATCATGAATGACATTGCTTGGCATGTGTTAAAAGTTGTTTTAATTAATTGGGGATATGAGAAATCACCATTAATGAATTCGGCCATGGAGTTTTTAAGCTTCTCTTGTTTTGTTTTTAATTTTTGCAACTTGGTTTCATTAAACCTTGATAATGGACGTTTGTATAGGGGCTGCCATGATAGCATAGCCATGTAAAGGATTAGAGAAACCCTAGAGGGCGGCTGTAACATGGGGCTGCATTAGGGTTTAAACACCCGTGCAAGTCACGGCCATGGTGGCCTTCATGGGTAGGTGACGGCTAGGTGATGGGGCTGCCTCTAGGGTTTGTAACCCTAATTAACTTTGGTCATCCAAGGGTTTAGAAACCCTAGAATGGACGGTCATGATAGGTTGATGATGAATCTCCATCATTTAAGAGATTGGTTCATAATAGGAAACCTAGTAAGACTAGGAGTTAATTAATTTAACTAGTTTCCTATTTGATGATATCTTTCCTAATTAACATGTGTAATTGATTAGGATAATAGTTGATTTAGTATTAATTAATGCGATTAATTAATTAATTAAGTGGCTGGAAATTTAGAGTTTTAGAAACTCTATGATAAGATAAGTTCCCTATTTTGAAAAGTTTCTATTTTATGACACTCTCTTGATAGTCAATGTTGTGTGATTTAGAAACTCCTAAAAATTAGGAAACCTATCATTTGATGACTCTAATTAGTATTTGTGAAATCCTAATATGTTTTGATTAAATTTTAAATATGTGATATTGGAAATTATCAAAATAGGAAAAGTTCCTAATCCAAACTCCCTCCTAGATTTCGGCCACACTAGGGTTTCCTACACCCTAGTGTGTCACGGCTACATGGTGGCTGGTTTTTTATTCTAATTTCATCACTTAATGTATATTACATTATTTTATGACTATAAAATTATTTGAAATTTTTTATAATTTGAAAAAGTGATGAATTAGAACAATAGTGAAATTAGGGTTTTTAGAAACCCTAAATTGCCAATTTGAGAGTTTGGATTTAAACAAGAGTTGTTTTAGCTTTTTAATTCAATTAAACTGCTTGGGAGTCATCAATATTGATATATTGAAGTGTTCTAATAGTTAGTACATGAAAATATATTAATATGATATAATTTATATATTTTTGAAAGTCAAAACAGTTTGCTGTTTTTCTGGGCAGCAACTTATATCATATTGTAAATTCATTATAAATAGTTTCTAATGATTTTTACAGCAGACCACTTATCTACTTCACTATTATAAGGTCTTAACTAAATGTAGGAAAGGTTCTCATAATTTATTTTGACCTTTAACTAGCCGCATTAAGCTTTTTGTGATCAATACTCAAATCTGTCCAGATTTGGAGTTGAAGTCACAAAACACCTTAAAGTGATATCAAACGTTGGAATCACTTAACGAGACCCCTACCATTGGAAAGAACACTGAAAATCCTAGTGAAATGAAGTGTTCTTGTATTTTAAAAGTTGTTTTAAAAGGTGCAAATAATTATTACAAAACAGCGGGCAGACTCCTGGTGTTTTGAGAAAACACTAAAAGTAAAGTGTTACTTTAATTTTAAATACATGCCATTGCCATTTATCTTTTGTTCCTTTGAATGCTTTATTTTATGCACTTAGATTGTATAATAAATGGAAAGTTATGGACTTAAAAGATCAATTAAAATGAGATGTGATTGGCCGCATGAGATGTGTTATCTTTTATGGGTTGTAAATTTAAGTTGTGAAATTTTGGTGATATAATTTTAATTACGGCTTGCATGTCTTCTCCTTTTTCTCCCAAATGTAATCCCTTATTCCTTTATACCCTTTCTCTGTTTATTGTAAATATGCTTTGAAAATCGATAAGGTACATGGTGGACCCGAGGATGCATGGAGCAGTGGGAGGACAAAGAGAAGACCTTGAGAAATTCTTTTCTTTTATGTAATAGTTGCAGGTTAAAATTACAATCATAACCCACATTAGACCTAAGGCTCAGCTAATGGCTCTAGTTGGGCCCAACCTTAAAAGTCCATAAACTTTCCATAAGGCCCACATATATATATGCTAGATGTATGATTTAGGGGGCTCATTAACCATATTATTATATGTCTTTAATGATAGTTTTCCCTTCTTTCATGGATAGTGGGAATATCATTATTGCACTAATAATAAAGAATGGTTAGTAAAATAATATATGTGACATATGTATGCATGCGATGTATGTTTAATATGATGAGACCTAAAACCCTTCATTTTCAAATTTAAATTGTAAGGAAGAAGCATACGAGTGCTTTATCCTAGCCTCCTATCAATACAAGATAGGTGGACTCTTTTGGTGGATGTGTTTAGCTGCGGATATGCGGGAACACATTCATTCCGAGGGTTCATACTAGCTTGTTACATATTGGATATCATGAGGTGCGATAATGGGACATTCCAAGAACCTATTATGTGAGGGATGCAACATTCAATTGACCATACTAATGTGAATGGTAGGTGTGATTTAACTAAAGAGCACTATCCAAGAACCTATTATGTGAGGATACTATAATTTAGAGGCTAAAGGAAGGTTGGAAATTGCTTGAGAAGCATTGGGTAAGAGTTATCCACCCCTTTGGATTAGTGGTCCAAGAACCTATTATGTGAGGTCCACTAGTTCAAATGAGACCCCAATCCCCATTAAGAATTCAGTCCTGAATTCTCGAATCCTATAGAGGGTGTATGGGATTTGATAAAATAGTGGGAGACACCATAAAACTGAAGACCAAGTTATTATGGTATTTTAAATGAAATATTTTAATAATCTATTACTTATTTTGTAGATATCATAATGGTTATATTCACACAAATATCTGAAAATGAAAATGACTACTGTTTGGCAGAACCTTGTAAAGATAAGAGACTTATAGAATTTGAAAGTGTTCCTAATTCAGGATTCTATCTATCACTAAGCGATGCTTCCTCTTGGGTATTAGATACCGGGGCTAGTTCTCATATATGTAAAAGTATTAGAGAACTAAGAGAAAACATAAAATTAAGTCAATATCAAGTTACCTTTCGAGTGGAAAATGGAGCAAGCGTTGCTGCATTAGCTGTTGGAACTTGTGACTTAAACCTTCCATCTGGACATGTCATGAAATTAGAAAACTGTTAACTTATGCCAGAAATTGTTAGAAACATTATTTCAATTTCATCCTTAACTTGTTCTGGCTATGAATTTGTTTTTAATAGGGATAGTTGTACTATTTTTATTGGAAATAAATCTGTTGGTTCTGGCATATATCTAAATGGTTTATATTTCTTAAACATGGATGGTAGTGTCAACTGCTTAGAGGATAGACATGATGCCAAGAGGCATAAAAGACCTTGAGATGAGAAAGACTCAACCTATGTATGGCATTTGATATTAGGTCATATTAGTGAGGAGAGGATCAACAAGTTAGGAAAGGATGGGCAACTGGGCTCATATGTACTTGTACCCTTACCTACTTGTGAACCTTGTCTCATGGGTAAAATGACTAAATCGCCCTTTACTGGTCACAGTGAGAGGGCAGGAGACATACTAGGGTTGATACATTCTGATGTATGTGGACCTTTAAATAAGGTTGCCAGGGGTTGTTTCACCTACTTCATTACCTTTACCGATGATCACTCACGGTTAGGTACAGTGTATCTCATGAAACACAAATTTGAATCCTTTGAAAAGTTCAAGGAATACAGAGCTGAAGTGGAGAAACAAACTGGAAAAAGAATTAAAGCTCTTCGATCGGATTAAGGAGGAGAATACTTAACCACTGAATTTTTGGATCATCTTACAGAGGCTAGCATATTATCACAGTTGACTCCTCCTGGTACACCTCAGCTGAATGGTGTATCTGAAAGGAGAAATCGTACTTTGATGGATGCTTGTCAATTTGCGGTGTGCTCAATTACGTCCCAAGCGTAGGAACTCAATTATCGCCAAGCATAATAAATCTATGGGAATCCACAGGTCATTTCCACAGGGAGTGGGGACTACGAAGGATCCTTAGGCATTGAAACCCAAAGAATGTGCACTTAAAATAAATCATGGGGGTTTGTTGATTGATTGATTTGGTAACCGGTTGCAATTGAAATTAACACAAGGGAAACAAATGGTAGGGTTCTAGGGTTTCCACTCATCCACAACTAGGTAACAAGCATCTCTCATTAATGTTCTCATCTAGGATCCATTGAAGAATGGTCTTTGATGGATAATATAACTTTGAAAGCTTTTAAACAAATATGAATATGGGAATGATACCAAATGCTCACTTAAGCAATAATACAAACACTTGGTATGCATTTAGGTTCAAGCACAATGTGTACCAAGGTTAACTTGTTCACACATTGTCAAGAAGATGCCATACTAAGCATTATGAGAAGAAGTAGAGAGTATTTGGCATCATACTCATTCCATTAAACACAAAGAGATGAAAGAGTGTTGTTACCTTTGTTGGTGATGAGTTTCCACCGTTTGAACCCTACCTTGGAGGTTTAGAACTCCATTAAAGCTATAAATATGGAAATAAATGCAAGAACAAGAGTAATAAATGCAAACTAAGAGATAAACAACTTCTATTGAAGGATTGAAAGATAAATAACAATGTTCAAACACTAAGAAACTAGTTTAAAGAACCAAAATAAAGATTACAACTGATGGAAAGCAAGAACAACAAGAAATCCTAAGCTAAACTAAGTAGAAAACCCTAGAAATGTAGAAAACCCTAAGCTAAACTACTAAACCCTAACTATTAACACCCAAGACCCCTTCTCCAGCTGAGAAAGAGGCCTTAAATACCCCCCCCCCAAGCAGCTACACGAATGGGGGGTCAAAAGACAACCGCACCCCTACTAAAATGTGACATTTACAAACATAGCAGGTGAAAATACGAGCCCCAGTACCGGTACTCAACATCTAGTACCGGTACTCAACCTATACTGCCCCATTGCTGAACTTCAGTACCGGTACTCACTTGCCAGTACCGGTACTCACTTGAGAATTCTGCAGAAATTGCATTATTTAAGGCACACAACTCCAAAATCATCGAACATTGCCTCCAAAACTATCCTCGCAACTTTGAAATGCCTCGAACACGCTGAAGAACCCTTCCCAAGGTTGAAATGAGGAAGAAACACGATTCGAACGTGCTTTGGCGGGTTTTCTTCACAAAATGACTCCGTTTGAAGATGAAAATGTGCACGGGCACCTTCCTCGACATACGGCGACTCTCCAAGCGTCCCAAAACACTTCAAAAAGATGCGTATAACTGCAAACAACCTACAAGAGCACAAAACACAAAAGAAAGTCAAATGCACCTATTCTACGCAAACTAAGGCCAAAATGCATGCTAGAGCGGTCAAAAGCAAGTAAAAATACCGTACTTTATGTGTCAAACAATGGACATGGTATGATCGATGCTGAGTTACACTGATATGCCAATATCCTTATGGGGATATGCATTAGAAACAGCTGCTTATCTATTAAATAGGGTTCCTTCCAAATCTATCCCTAAGACACCCTATGAGATATGGTATGGGAAGAAACCAAGCCTGAAGCATCTAAGGGTTTGGGGTTGCGTTGCATATGTTAAGAACCAAAATGCAACAAAACTGGAAGCTAGGTTAGACAAGTGTAGGTTTGTAGGGTACCCAAAAGAGTCTTTGGGATACTACTTCTATCACACTAGCGAAGAGAAAGTCTTTGTTAGTAAGTTTGCTGTCTTTCTTGAAAGAGATTTCATACAAGAAGGAGGCAAAGGTCAAGTGATAGATCTCAAGGAATTATCCAAGAGTACACAAACCAACAATGATACCACACCTGCCCCTGTTGAGGCAGTACCTAATGTTACACCACCACTTTGTAGATCTGATAGAATATCTGCTCCTCCAGTGAGATATGGGTATCTCCATGATTTCAATGAGGAATTGTTACTTGGCGACAAGGAACATCCAGATGATCCTACCACTTACGAAGGAGCGATGTTGGACATCAACTCGAGAATATGGCAAGAGGCCATGCAATCTGAAATGGATTCAATGTATTCCAATGAAGTATGGACTTTAGTAAATCCACCTGAAGGTATAGTACCTATAGGCTGTAAATGGATTTACAAAAGGAAGATAGGCTCAGATGGAAAGGTAGAGACCTACAAAGCTAGGCTAGTGGCAAAAGGGTATAATCAGAAACAAGGTGTTGATTATGAGGATACTTTTTCGCCGGTAGCCATGCTGAAATCCATTAGGATCTTGCTAGCTATAGCAGCATACTATGACTATTAGATATGTCAAATGGATATAAAGACCGCCTTCCTTAATGGAAACATTGAGGAAGATTTTTATATGGAACAGCCTAAAGGCTTTATATCCACTGGTGAGGACCATAAGGTATGCAAACTACAACGGTCCATATATGGACTAAAGTAAGCTTCTCGAAGCTGGAATATCCGATTAAACGAAGCGGTCAAATCGTTTGGCTTTATTCATAATATGGATGAACCATGTGTGTACAAGAAAGTTAGTGGGAGTGCAGTCACTTTTCTTGTCCTATATATGGACGATATCCTTATCATTGGGAATAATACAGGAATGATCTCATCTATAAAGCTTTGGCTTTCTAGTAACTTCTTCATGAAGGATTTGGGAGAAGCAACCTACATACTGGGTATAAAGATCTATAGAGATAGATCTAAGAGGTTGCTTAGTCTCTCACAATCCATGTACATAGATAAGATACTGAAGAGGTTCAATATGGAGAATTCCAAAAGGGGTTTGCTTCCCTTTAGACATAGATAAGATACTAAAGAGGTTCAATATTTCTCCAAAAACAACCTCTTCATCTCGTTCCATGTGACAATACTCCCGGAGGGTAGATAATAGAGCCAATCCTTAGCCGAATCCTTCAAGGAAAATTGAAAGGTTCTTAATTTAATTTGCACTTCAGTCACCCCTGTGGGTTTCATACTCATGCATACCACATGAAGCTCCTTTAAATGCTTGTGAGGATCTTAACCTACAAGGCCATGAAAAGTGGGCAAGAGATGTATTAGTTTAGATTTTAATTCAAAAGTAGTAGTAGCATCTAAAGTAGGGAACGTTACGCATAAAGGTTGTTGATTCAAATCAAGGGCAGCAAGCTCTTTCAAAGTTCGATTTCCAGCCATGACTTCCTCATCTTCTAAATCAGAATCGCTAGTAAATAGGGAATCAAAAGCCAGATCATTCTCTTTAGAATTTCTCTGAGCTTCCCTCCTTAACCTGCGCAAAGTTCTCTCTATTTTTGGATCGCACTAAAAATCACTGCGATTAGAAGATTAAGTTACAATCATAAACAATCAAGGAAATTCTAATAAACCATGAAAAACAAATCAGGAAAAGTCTAGAGTAATGAAAATAAATAAAAATAACTATCGAAAACTAACGATTATATTTTTCTAAAAATTTCAAGAGCGAAATAAGGATCACAAGAAGCACAAAAATCAACTAAAATCACTCCCCAGTAGCGGCGCCAAAAATTGGTGTGCTGTCGCAGGCAACCAAAAATAAAACCTATACTCTCCTAAAAATACATGTAGTGGTGCAAGTAAGGATTGTTCCCACGGAGAGTATTTAGTCTAGTTTTATACTACGTGAACAAGGATGGGGGGGTTTGAGCATAACGAAAACAATTTTAAGAAGAACAACTAAGGAACAATTCAAATTAAAGTATCGAAATCAATCAAAAGAACAAACTTTGGTCTAAGTCAACATCCACCATCGGAATTTTACAACTGATCATCGATGCAAGTATATATTAATTCATACTTTGAATATTCACTATTGGAATTATTTTCCTATCTCTCCTTAGTCACAATTAATTAGAAAACAAGCGATCTAATTAACCTTAACTACTAAACAACCCAATACAAGTGCTAAAGGTTTAATTTAGTAGCAGCCTTAAGAATTAAAGAGATTGATGAAGCTAAACAACACGAGCACAATGAACTAGTAGGCCTCCTAGTAATTAAACGAGACAATCATGAAAATAGGCACAGAAGAACATCCGATACTCAAAGCATAAATTGAACACTAAAAAAAAATTAGATCTCACAATTTTAGTGATTCCAAGGCTTTTGTTTCCTTCAACCAATTATGAAAATTTAGCCGCACAGGACCATGATGAAAACTCAAATGAGAAATTGGAGAAGAGGGGAAGGAGAAGCATCTGTGAATCTCCTTATTTCTCCCCCCTTTTAACACGTTCAATTCCATTTTTCTGATGCCTATAAAATCTCCTAAAAATATTCTAAGTATTATCCTAAAATAAAAATATCCAAATCTGACTAATTAAGGAAAATATTAAAAATAAGAATAAGTCCTAATATAACTAGGAAAGTGGTGTTTCCAGCTGGAACTTTCGTCCACCAGATCTCAAAATGTCCGCAGATAAATTGCGTATTTCAATTGCATGATAAGGAACGTTCCAAAACGTTAGCAGTGTAGGTGAAGCAACTTCAAGCCCAATTTCGACCTTGATGCAGATAGTATCTCTCAAAACTCAAAACATGAAAGTTGTAGAGCGTTTTCTTGGTTTTCTATAGCATCTTGAATCATCTCAATCGAAGCTCGGATGAGAGAGTTATGCCCAGATTCCGAATCGATGTCGAAACTATCCAAAATCGCCCAATTAGCTTCGTTCTGCATTTAACGCCCCCATTTGCTTCCTAAATCAAAATAAAATAATAATGAGTACATTTAGACACCAAATAAGTATAAAAGACTAGACATTAAGGGAGAAAAATATGACATTTTGCATTCTTATCAACCATCTTCTCACCTCATGGTATCATATACGTGATAAGATAAGATGAACCATTAGGATGGAAATGTTCCCGCATATCTGTGGCCAAATACACCCATCACAAGAATCTCCTTACCATATAATGGTGGGAGGCTAGGATAAGGCCCAGGGCCTCTTCTTTACAACTTAATTTTTGAAATAAAGGAGTTTTATAAAAGCCTCTTCTTTACATCATCTCTCAATTTCTGTAAGTATGAATATTTTATTGTTTTCAATAAAAGTTTATTTATTCTTTATAATTTTAAAAGCCGAATCTGTCTAAAGCATAAACCAGTGATTGATGTATATTATATATATATTGATAATTGGAAAAACAGTTCTCGAACTCGATCTTATATTCCTATATATATATATATATATATATATAAAATCATATTTTCCTCGTGATGTCACCTCCCTTGGAACCGGAAATGGTTGTGATAGGAGCATTACCGCTGTATGTTCCTCGGGATCAGTCTTTGATCCTATTAGCGATCTTTCACGGGTGACAAAAATGGCGCCGTTGCCGGGGACCGTTCGTTTTGATGCTTTAGATTGATTTTTGAGTAATTATCCTTTTTTTTTTATTCATCACTTTGTTCATATCTGAATATTTGTTATGTATCTAATAGACTCTTTTATGTGTCTCTGTTTTCAAATTTTCATATCGTGATTATTCATATTTTTCCGTACATGCTATTCACATGTTTTATTCTATTTTTCTGTTTTCTAATAAATTTTCTTTATGATTTAATCAAACTAGTTTTCTCTTCTACCTTCATTTTTAGCTTCTTCTTTTATTTTATTTTATTTATTTTCCTTTTCCTTTTTAAATAAGTTTATAAATATATTTTCATTCAAATTATAAGTATATAATTAGGTCAATTATGGCGTAATCAATTATTTCTAAGGCTCGATCAGAAATTCAAAAATCAAAACGGACAAGAAGTAATTCTGTTTTGCTTGACTGTATTGCGAACTTCATAGATCTGTGTTCCTCAATCGCTGAACAAACAAATAAATCTGTTCATGTGGTCAATCTGTTTGATTCTGATTTGGATGCTCGAATGCTAACCCTCATGGATTCATACATGGCTTCGAAAGCTGATTCTCGTCCGGATCCTCATGTAAAGGAAAATGAACTTCTGCTTCCACAGTCCCGGGTGGTTGGTTCTGATATAGAAAATTATTTATGGGAAGAGAATGATCATTACCGTGCCCAACTACGAGATATGAATGATAAAATTAAAGACTTGGAATTAAAACTAAAAAAATGCTTCCTCTATTCATTCTACACCTTCTTCATCACATCCTACTGTTGAACACACTTCCGTCCCTGTTTCCATATCACCACAACCCATATTTCGCAATCCCATACTTCTTGTCTTCCTCTTACTTTCTCCCAAGAACAACTAGATTTCGTAGTTCGTTCTTACCTTTCTCAATCAGATCCGCATAAAAACCACATGAGTTACAAACGTGTCTTATCTGATGAGATTTCTCATTATCCGTATCTGAAAGGTTTTACCGCACTTTTGTTCACCCAATTCGATGGATTTTTCAATCCTCAAGAACATGTAGCCACCTCAGAAGCGAAGCTGTTTGGAGAATATTGAATCGTTCAATATTATAATCTTATGTCTCATCAGAAGTCCAAGCACATTGAAAAGCGCTTCAATATGATTTGAGAAATCATGAATAGAGGAGATATAAGTATGCAAAGAGTAGCATCTGAGGTTAGCACCCCAGACCCACTTACCAAGGTTCTTACACTGAAGAACTTGGAGCAACATCTTGAGAAGATGGGTATGAGATACGCCACTAATTGAGATTAGTGAAAGTGGGAGATTGTTAGAAGTGTGCCCTAAAACCAATTAGTAGGTTGTAACTAGGGAACTTTAATTTCATTTATGTTCTTGTATGAATCGTATTCATCTATAAAATGGCTTTAATATTATCATGTAAACTTGTGTTATTTATAACTGTTCATGATAATGTCCTTGAATAGTATGATAGAGAATTGTATCTCAAGTGTTGAGATAGAGAGACATATGATTCTCAAGAACATCTATTCTAGATATGTTCCTGATCATAGGTTTATTTATTTGGGCGATAATTAACCGTTAAGATTAGCTCAGGTTATACTAGCTCCAATGGGAGGATGGTGAGTCTCAAGCCATCTATGTAGAGACATTATAGTAAACCTGTGGGTGCTTGTTAGAGAACAAGTACACTAAATGTGACCAATATGAGTACAGCTTATGGAGATGTATTTGAATGTCAAAATTTGCTCATGTGTATAGTCACATTTATAATCCTCATATCTGAGACACCACTGGTTATCTTATGTATGAATTACTAGAGTTTGATAGTATCTTGTACACCCTTAATCATGAGGATGTAATCGGTGCTCATTGGCTTTAGTAAGTTGTATATGAAGATAGGTGAGTGTGCAATAGGGGATCACCACCCTTAATATCAAAGGGAGAATGTCACAGTTAATTTACAAATAATAACTCAATGAAGTCTTTGGCCAAAGCAGAAGGTAACCAAGGAAAAGTGTTTTCATGGGTTAACCTAATTGAGTTTATATTTTGGTGAATGGCTAACACAGGATTAAGTTAGGGTTTGACATGAATCCATACCCAAATAACTTAATCGTGACATTGTTCGGTGAAGGATTATCTATTACACGAAGGGTTCATTTATATTCGTATATTCACCCACACCTAGGGTACGTCATGATATGTTGATAGATGTCACTCATGACTAGTGTAGGCCTAATGATAAGTGTTATCATTGAGGGCAAAATTGGAATAGTTTTAATTGAACCAAAAATAGAAAGTTTCTATTTTGGGAAACATGCGATGTTCCCGAGCC
>JAESVK010070451.1:0-26191 GCA_017140935.1 Hamamelis virginiana
TATTTTTTTTGTTAAGATTTAGTATAGATTATATATATTTTTTGAATAAGAGAATTCATTTTTTTTTTCGGACTCTCTCTCTCTCTCACACACACACACACACACAATCACTCAACATTATATTTTGATAGTTTTTAAACTCAATTTTATGATAATATATTTGCTAGTTTTAAAACTCAATTTAATTAAAAACAGTAACAGCATAAACATGTTACCTTTCCAAGTGTAGAGATGATCTCCAGATTACTTTCTTTTGTTCCTAGCCAAGCCTCTTTTCCGCTCATATTTTCAGTTTTTAAAATTTTTATTTCTGTATCTCTTTAAGTTAATTTAGTAACTGATGGAAAATAAATGAGGAGAGAGAGGAAGGTTCATAGAGAGAGATAAGGTAGTTGAAGAGAACGTATTTTGTTGGAAATATTTTTGAATAGTAAAAGACACACCTATCCTCACAGATTTTCTAGAAGCATTATTTATTTTGTGGGTATTTTAGGTATATAAACTTGACCAGGCCAACCGAGCCTTCTGGCTTTATAGATAGTATAGATATAGATATTTTTTTAATTTTTCACTTTTCAAATTTTACAAACTTTTAATTTTAAGGACATAAATATTTTATACAAGATAGTTTTGGCCATCGATTTATAACATGAGTTATTATATAGAGAAGTATAATTATAAATATTTTTTTTTATTTTTTCTATGCCCCTAACATATTTGTTAGGGGTCATTTGGATCATTTTTATTTTGTAATTTTTTTGCAAATGTTGTATAAACTAAAGTGCGGGAAAAAAAGAGTAGTTTTGAAAAATGATCCACATTTTTATAAATTATTATGAAATATTTGAAAATAACACATAAATTTTATATTATAGTGCTCCACCAATTACAATTTTATCTCATGCCGTTGTTTACACAAAAAATGTCACCTTGGACCTTATCTCTTAAATAACATATATTTATTATTTAGGAGTTCTAATTTATATCTAAAACTCTTAAATTTAAGTTGGTATATTTTAAAATATATTTTTAATTTTAACGTTCTACTTTAAGAGTTTAAAAGATTCATAGATTTTTAATTTTTAAGAGTTGTAATTCTAATTTTTCTTAAACTCTTAAAATCTATAATTTTTTAATTAGAAAACATATAGTTTTAGATAATCTCTTAAAATATCATGTTTATAATGTTTTAAAAATGAATTTTAATTTAAGTATTCTAAGCAGCAAGTCTTCAAAGTTTTTTCTATTTACCATAAAATTTTTGCACCGAACTTAGTCTCCAAAATGAATTAATAATTAACTGGGTGTTGAAGAAAATAGAGATAATAGGAGAGCATAGAGAGATTGAGCGTTGATTAAGATAAAAGAGAGGAGGTTTCATGAACCAATCCATATTTAGGGAGGCAGTTATAATTTTGAGAAAGAAACGTGAGTTAATAAGAATTTTAAGGCAGTTATAATTTTTAAATATTTAGTAGTTATTGTAGAGAAAAGCCTAAATTATGTTTCTTGATGAATTTTAGAATAGAGATTTTTAGTAAATCAATAAAGTTGTTTTGGGAAAATAAATAAGGCCAGACAAAACGTTGCTTCTCCCTTTATATATTACATAGATTTTTAATAAGCATTATAAAAATTTTTATAAATGTGAACTAATTTTTTTTTAAAAAAAGATACAATGGAGTATGTGATACATTTGACCGTACAAAGCTCGGATTTGATCATTGATTAAAATAATGTGATGATGGAAGTTAACGTGAGGGTTTGAAACTCCTGAATTATAGGGAGTAGTGGTGACTCTATAGGATAAATATAGGGAGTAGGGTTTGATCTAGTAACCATTACGTGGATGGTTGATTAGAATAAAGTGGAAAATAAAGTGTTATTGTTGTTTCAATTTCAAAATGTTAACTATAAAACCAAAACAATTAGGGACATGTTTGGAGGTCCAATGGAAAATGAAATAATAATTCCAAATTTTTGCCAAAAACAAATTAACATATACCAAAAACTACAAAAATGCATGCACAAATCATATCTATAATCACAATCAAAGTTACATAAATAAACAATTTCTTAATGAACAGTGAAATTAAATATGATAGTTTATTAATAGAGGAATATATCACTGGGGGCACAAATATATTTTAAAATTACAATCAAAGTTACATAAACAAACAATTTCTTAATCTACAATGAAATAAACTATGAGAGTTCATTATTAGTGGAATAGATCACGTACTGGCGGCAACTAACCTTGCGATGTGTTGAGTCTTCTTGAATCGTTATTGTAATGCAGATTAAGAATGTTAGAAAGAGCAGTACGTTTGGATTCGTAAAGATGATATACTCCGGCAGTTTATTGATGTGTAGCTAGTTGTGAATATTTCAAAAAAAAAAAACTATATTGAATCGTAAGATCTTTAATATGCAACTAATACATTAAATATAAATAATAATAAAAAATTAAATGCTAAATGGAAATACCCGTACTATAGTGTCTTCAAAATAATCCAGAGTCTACTATTGGTTTGACATAGCATGGAATGATGATAGAGTCCATGAAGAATTGGAGGTGCTGAATTTTGAAAACAGTTAGCGTGGAGGGATGAAGAGATAGAGTCAATGAAGAATTGGAGATGAGTATAAATATTTATAGTAATTTACTTATTTACTTAATTAAAAAAAATTTAATAAAATTTTAAATTTTGTTAATTGATTTGCTAATTTTAAAATATATTTTTTGTTTTGAATTAGTATAGAGAAGATATATTTTTCAAATTGTTAATAAGCTTCACTTATTCTAAATTTAGTTATTTATCCAAAAAAAAAATTAAGAAAATTTGAATTTTAAATAACGGATAGGATGTTATGATTGAGGTGAATGAAAGGGATGGGAGAGAGCAATGGAGAGATGGAGTGAGACAGGGAGAGTTCGGGAGATGGAGTGAGAATTGGATGAGGTGAAATATGTATTAGTAAGAGAAGATGAACTCGATTGGAATTTGGAAAATGGGATCATGGACTTTTTTGGGTCCAGGTTAATTATAAAAATATTTATGGAGTATAAAATTTTAAATTAATTTCAATATTTTATTAAGATATATTTTTTGAATTTTTTTTAAGTGACAGTTTTAAATTTTCGGACTCTATCTCTCTCTCTCTCTCATACACACAAACACACAATTTGAATTTAAATTGAATAATTTAGTTAATTGATTTGATAATTTGAAAATTTATTTTTTGTTAGGATTTAGTATAGATAAGATATATTTTTTGAAAATTTAATAGTTGAAATTTTTTTATTTTCGAACTCTCTCTCTCTCTCTCATACACACAAACACACAAATTGAATTTTAATATCTAAATCTGTTGGATGTTAAGGACATATTTATCCTATAGAGTCACCACTACTCCCTATAATTCAGGAGTTTCAAACCCTCACGTTAATTTCCATCATCACATTATTTTAATCAATGATCAAACCCGAGCTTTGTACGATCAAATGTATCTCCTTAATTTTCACACTAAAACTGTAAGTTTTATATGTACTGTAATTTCTCTTTATCTCTCAAACGTTGATAAAACATTAATAATATCTTTGATATCTATAATTAAAAATTTGACATTCAATTTTCAATTTATTATGTGAATGAAAATCAATTATTTGCAATACTAAAAATGTTAAATTTCTAATATCCAAAAATAAAATTATGAAAATTTGAATTTAAAATAACGGATAGTTAATTATAAAAATATTTATGGAGTATAATTTATAAATTAATTTAATTATTTTTTTCATAACAAATATCTAAATCAGTTGGATAATTTATTTAATTGATACATTAATAATATAATTATTATAATTGAATTTAAATATATAAACCAGTTGGATAATTTAGTTATTTGATTTGATAATTTGGAAATATATTTTTTTTGTTAAGATTTAGTTTAGATAAGATATATTTTTAGAATAAGATGGTCTCTCTCTCTCTCTCTCTCTCTCTCTCTCTCTCTCATACACAAAAAACTTAAACTACAAATATAAAAAAATAAAATAAAATAAAATTAACACAAGATGAATTTAAAAAAACGGATAGTTATAAATATTCAAATTAATTTACTTAATATATTATTTACAAATATCTTAATTTTAGTTGGCTAAATCAGTTGGATAATTTGAATAGATATCTAAATAAGATTTAGTATGGATGATGTTCAGGATTAAAAGAAACACACAAATTAACGTTTACTTTAAAAACTAATTTTTAAAGCAAACTCAATTTTATGTTAAGATAGCATTATTGTAAATACCTTTCTAGTGTAGTCATGTTAGATTGTAACCCTTCTTCCTTCTACTTTCCAGTGTAGGTACCTTCTTCTTCTGCAAAGAAAAAATAGCAAGTGCACACATTATTCTTCTACTTTCCAGTGTAGCCATGTTGGAGTGAACCCCTTCTTCTTCCAATTTTATAATTTTTCTCTCTCTCTCTAAAATCCAATGATCGAATCCAAGTGCACACATTTTTTTTTTGTTTTTGAGAGAGAAAGGTGTAACTGATGGAGAATAAATGAGGAGAGAGAGGAATGTGTAGTTTTGAGAGAGATATGGAAGTTGAAGAGAACGTGTCTTTTTTGGAATCTTGATGAATAGTAAAAGACATACCTATCATCACATTAAATGTTAGAAACAATATTTTTTTGTGGGTATTTTTGGTAGAAAGGTGTAACTGATGGAGAATAAATTAGAAGAGAGAAGAAGGTGTAGTTTTGAGAGATATATGGAAGTTGAAGAGAACGTGCCTTTTTGGGAATCTTTCAGAATAGAAAAAGACAAACCTATCCTCACACTAATTGTTAGTAGCTTTATTTTTTTGTGGGTATTTTTGGTATAAAAACTTGACCAGGCTAACCAAGCCTTCTGGCTTTATAGATAGTATAGATATAGATGAAGCAGTCGCATTTTATAAGCAAAAATGTTTTTTTTTTTTTTTTTTAATATTTAATTGTAGAGGGAGTCTATTATAAGGTGTAGAATACACCTTGAAGCAATTTCACATAAAATAATCTATATCATGTTAATTGTAAAATAGATTTTAGAAAATAGACTATTAGATTAGACATGCTTGTCATGCTATCCAAAAATATTAGTGATTCAACGGTCTCCTAAAAATCTTATTGGAAAAACCTAATTTTTCATAATAGCTTTTTCCATAAACCAATCGTTGAATTACTGTGATTTTTTACGAGCATGACATTCATAAGAAGTATGTCCAATTCAACGTTGATTTTTTAAAATTGATGATTTTATAATTAGACATATGCAAATCACTTGATGTAACTTTACATCAGGTGTATTTTATAATAGATTTTTTGTTTAATTGTATATGTGAAATTGTGAACTATTTTATAAAAATATGAGAAAAAATTGTAATTGAATAAAATTATATATATGTGTGTGTGGGGAAGGAATTTGAAAAAGGGTAGGAAATTAAGAAAAAGAAAAGACATTAAAGAAGTTATTTTTTTTTTAAAATAGAAAATTATTTCAAACTTTTTATTAAACTAGAAATGCACCATGTGCACGTGTAAATTTTTACATAAAAAAATCAAATATAATGTAAACGATATAATTAAGATGAAATACTTAAGTTGATAAAAAAAATTGAATAAAAAAGTTTTAAATATTTAAGGGTATAAAAATGATATTAAATCAATACATACAAACTTAATGAATTATAAAATTTTCATATTATAATTTTTTTTTTTAAAAAGAGTACAAAAAATATTAGTAAGACTATTTTTATTTTTGTATAGGAAATAAGAAATAGAAAGTAATTTATTTGGTATTTTATAGCAATTGATTGTTCGAAAAATCATTTTTTATTTAGAAATGAATTAGAATTTGAAAGTAATAATAATTTTACTCTATTTAGTAGAGTTTCATATTAACATAATTTTATTGATGAAATTCAGTGAAATTACGTTTGACAAATTGAGTTAGAGTTTAAAATAAATTAATATTCATAAATAATTTTAATTCAATTTTCCTAGAAAGTCTATTTATTGTGATGGGTGGAATTTTAAGAGGCGGTGTCTATTTCTGTACTTTTATAATTATATATGAATATTTTGGTCAATTAAAATATTTGTCTATATTCACAATTTTATATATAAGTATAGAAGTATAGATATAGATAGATAGATATAAAATAATATTTATTTCTATTTTTATGATGTGTTAAGTTAGATATAAATTAATATATGATGGTGAATCCCATTTTTCTTATGGATGATGTAACACATTAATTATATTAATTTTTACTTTTTTTAGTAGGGAGTCTTGACCTGGTATTAAGGGAGACATTTTATATTTTTATGATGGTGAATCCCCTCTTTCTTATTAATGATGTGGCATATGAGGTTATGAACTAAAGAATTTAGTAAAGTCAAGGGAGTATTAACTCTTAAGCCCATGGGAGAGGCTCAAAGAGGAAAGTTAAATTAAAATGTCAATAATACGACTCATATGTATATACAGAAATGTATCATTAAGGATTGCTACTTAAATTAAAATAAGGATCAGTTACCATATTTTTACACGGTCAATGGTATTTTGAAAAACTGATTGTTGGATTAAACAATCTTTTTATGCATGTCATGTCTGCCAAAAATCATAGTAATTCGACAATCGATTTTCAAAATACAGTTTATGAAACACTATAATAGTATTTAACGTTGGATGCTGTAACAATTGTTTAACAATCTATATTTTGAAAATCGACAATCAAATCACTGTAATTTTTGGCAAACATGCATACATAAAGAAGATTATCTAATTCAACAATCGGTTTTTCAAAATTCATATCCTAATTGTGAGTGATCCTTATTTTAATTTAAGAGTCGGTCCTTAATGAATCATTTCTATAGGTATGTATGTATAAATACATACGACAAGCTTATAAGAATATCATGATATAATTTATCTCAATTCATGTAATTTTGACATTTAAAAAAGATTTAACTTAATCATATCCTTTAAGTAGCATTTTAACAATAATTGTTCAATCTATTTCAAGTACTGTATTATGTTAGGATATCCTTAAAAAAATTGTGATCACTGAAAATTGTTATAGATTTTTTCAGTGACATTTCTGAAAAATTGAGTGTTCGATCATTGTAATTTTTTATATGCATGACATCCACAAGTATGATATCTAATCCATGGATTAATTTTTCAAAACATGCATTCCATAATTGTCTACTGATGAGAAATGTTATAGTCATAATTTGCTGATTTTACAAACACTTATATAGTTGTTATATCACTCAGATGACCGATATCTAACGACCATCTTAGTGCAAATATTGACTATAACATTCCTACAGAGAAATGATCAAGTCAACAAATACTTACTAGATCATAACTCCATTTCATTATAGGTATATATATATTCAGAGATGATTTCTTATGGGATGTCATGAAAGAAATTTATTTATGACTTGCAGAAGTAGATTATCATGCATGTGTAATCAAGCAAATTTCATACACAACTCAAATCACAATATTTCATAATACACACATGCTTGCCACCTTTTATTAAGCACGCATAACCAATTATCATAATTTACGTTATTAAGAATTTATTTATTTATTTTCATTTTTTGGGTCTAGGAGATTAAAATAAAAAATCTCATTAAAAAGAAAACAAAATCTAAATTTACCATAAAATCAGTGTATAAATTACCCTCACGAAGAGTGTTCAATCTTCAATTAAAGCTTTAGTTTTCTTTCTTTAGTTTAATCATTAATTTGTGGCAAACTTCAAGAGTGGAGCACTTTTGTCTTAATGAAATAATTGTAAGAAATAAACTTGTAATCTCACCTAATTAATTTGATCTTATCAATATTATCAAACCCAGGCCGGCCCGGCCAGTTCAATTAGTTGAACCGAGAACAAGTCCCCTCTCCGGTTGGTTTAACCCACAAAAATTCATTCAATTCAAAAACCGGTCAACCCGGTCGATTCGGCGGTTGAACCGGTTAACCCGGTTGAAAAACCGATCAACCTGTTTTTTTTTAAAAAATTATTATTTATTATATATTTTTATTTTTATTTTTTAAGGTGCTAAAATGACTAAAATAGCCACAATTTTTTTTGAATCTCTTAAAGCCAAGAAGGCTAAAAAGGCAAATTAGTTTAAAAAAATCATAAACAACAAAAAGAAACTCAAGCACCTAATTTAATAATACAATATTCTTATCTTGCATTTTAAAAATTATATATAATAAAGATTAATCAATAGTAATTATCAATTTTCAATTTTGACGACTGCACATAAATTCAAATATATGAATTGATTGTACAAACATTTTAAAAAAATTCTATTTTGAATCATTTACAGCTTTTATTCTAATAAATAAATAATATATTTATGATATCACGGTTCAACCAAATTGACCCGACGGTCGAACTGGTTGGTCAACCCGGTAACTTTTCTGGTTTGATGAACGGTCCGAGTTTTAAAACAATGAATCTTATGTTGATGTGAAATGTTTTGGCTGTACCCCCATAATCTATACTTATTATATGCTTCTAATTAAACTCTTATATTAAGACAGGCAGCATGTTGTCTCAACCTTTGCCTTCACCTATGGAAATGCCCACTTCCCTTTCTTCCCACACTTGCACTACATTGGCAAAGAACTTTTCATGCCATGCCCTACTAGTTTTCCATTTGGGGAGTTGTTAAGGGTAGCTTTGAACAATTACCAAGATCTGTGATGATATTATTTTCTGAATACTTTTTTTTTTTTGCCTCAATAAGACCGTGTTTGGCTCCAAGCATGATGGTTAAGTTGTAGCTTCCAAAAAAAAGAAGAGAAAAATAAGCTTCTTTTGGGATGCCATTTTCCTGGAATTGTAGCAGAAATAATTTCCTGCAAGAAGTACATGATCCAAACACAGGTACAACAACACTACTGAAGTGGCATTTCCCAAGAAAAAAAAAAAAAAAACACAAATGCACAGAAACACTACTGAAGTGGCATGTCACTAGATCCCCTCTTAAGACTTTTTGATGTTGGGAGAGAGTGGCTAGAATAACTTATTCCTGAATTTTTCAAGAGGAATTCCACCATACGATGGAAAACAGGGCATATTGTGAGCAATGTCATCAATGGAAACATTATTTTCTTGCATACCTAACATTTTCCTTTACCTAGGAGGGGGAAAAAATTCTCATTACAGTGAGGCTACCTGCGCTTTCCTCGCAGGTATTGGAAAGCATCCATCACAGTCGTGTCTATCATCTTGCTATTGCCCTAGATTTTCTTCAGTCATCATACATGCTTAAAGCCCAGTTGAATCTCAGAAACCACAAGTAAAGGAAAGGAAAATGGCGGAATATGGTATATATGGAATCCCTTCGTGAGCATTTTAAAGCTTTTCTCTTTCCATTTCTTCGTACTGTCCAAAATTCAAACAGAGGCCAAGTATACGGAGATGGGGAAAACGATTTCTGCTCTTTGTTAGCACATATAAAATGTATCAAGATGTTCACCTCTATACAATCACAAGATCCTAAACAAATTCCATCCACAGATGTAAAACTCCAACTCAAATTTCTAACTCTTGAAGACACCTATTTACCATTTATATATATAAAAAAGGTCATTTCAAAACATTATTCCTATCCAACCCAATGAAGTTAACAAAAAAAAAAAAAAAAAATCCAAGCTTACCACGCTCTCCAATGATTAACATTTTGCTGCAATGATTGCCTTGAATCCAAACACCAACACCTATAGTTTGATCTCGATATCTCAAAAAGCTCATCCGGGGTCTTCTTCTCGAGTTCTCTGGGTTTCCAGGAATCAAATACACATATAAAGCTTTGGGTATGGTAAGTGTTAGAAGATGTTCCAATTCCTTCCACCTGATGATGATCTTGGGCACGCATTCTCTTGTACAGCCTCATTACGGACACACAATCTTCATAGGGATCATGCACCCCTGACTGGATATCATACCTGTAAAGCCAAAGCCCAATGACACCACAAATAGTTTAAAACATTTATAGGATAATTCTTATAAGCAAACAACAATGCCTTCAATGTGGAATGCATGGCAGAGATCCCAACAACTGAAAAAAAAATGAACACAAATATAATTTTTTTTTAAAAGGAAAACAAAAATATTTGATGTTTATCAACTTTTGCAACCGCATTTACTTTAATAAGCAAACAAATAATGCCTCATAACATAAGAGTGTGGATAGATTCCCCACTACTTTCAAAATAGATACACTATTTCTCTATGTTTCCCATAACAACAAAAATTTTGTGTGTGTGTGTGTGTGTGAGAGAGAGAGAGAGAGAGAGAGAAGAGAGAGAGAGAGAGAGATTATCTTCATTTTTTTTTTCTTTCTTCCCAATGTCACTTCTAACCTGCCTGATCAAATATTGCTTCCGTTCTTTTCCACTTTGATTTGAGAAAGAGAGCTGACAGCGATCTAATTGAAGCAAGTTGCTCCAAAACCAAAAGAAAATTTTAACCATCCTTAGGGTATATTGGGGTAAAAGAGTCAACGTTACAGTGTCCTCTTTCCATAATATAACTGGAAATTAATTTGGAAACAAACTTCAATCAATGCACATTTAATTTAGAATTTAACTGGAATTTAATGTGCGTTTGATATTAAAAGAATAAGAAAGTGTTGAAGGTAAGATATTATTAAAAAGAACAAGAAAGCATTAAAGGTACGATACAGATGTGTGCTGTGGAACTAAAAATAGGTACTTTATGACCGAGCAACTTCAGATAGTACAATCCAAAATGAAGATAAAAAGAAATATCAAGATCACCACAATCAATAGAACCACCTAAAAGAAGAGTAACTTGCCCTAGATATGCTCGGGTGAGGTACTTGAGTGAGTGGCTAACCAGATTTGTTTTCATCAATGGACGGTATTTTGCAGTATCCCTGCATGATGAAAAAAAGAAGAAAGAAAATAAAATTTTAGGGCATTAAAAGCAGGGTATATTTCTACACAACAACAAATAAATATTGTTAAAAATTTGTCATGTTAAACCATATAGCAAAGTTTCAAAACCTGAACAACTCAACCGACTACAAAACTTGGGAAAACAAGCAAATGGCATTTCATATGACTCATACAAAGTACTTAATTCAACAACTGGCATCAACTGCCAAAATTTTTAACCCTATGTTCAACACTGGCATCAACTGCCAAATTTTTTAACCCTATGTTCAACACTGCTATAGATAAACTTACTAATGCCCCATTTGGATTAGCTTTGCCTTAAATCACTTTTGAAGAACTCTCTCTTCACATATATCTTTAGAAATATATCCAAACCATTTATTCACATATCACAATTTTCATACTAGAAGTGATTGTGGCAAAAGTTACTGGACCCAACTTTGGCTAACCATCCTATCATCCCTCAAGTCGTTTAGAAGCGATTATTAACCCATCTGTTAGATCAAATGGAATTTTGAGCTCCAAAAGTGATTTTTGGCAAAGTTAATCCAAACGGGGCCTAAATATTTTCTAATTTTCTACCATGTTAAGGCAACACTGATTGGTTTTGGCTGGCCCGAACAAAAATGCTATCTCAAGCCCAAAAAATACCAGCCAGGATAGTGGTATGCCATGATGCAAAAAGTTTCGCCAATACTTTCAGCTATCCAGACAATACTGAAGAGGAGGGACTGGAGGAAAGAAGAAGAAAATGACAAATAAGAAAGCCAAAAAAAGGAAAAAGAAAAGAAAACTACTATATTTTTTCCAATAATAATCTATTTGGATGCCCGTTGAAAAAAGGAAAAAGAGGATATACATTCTACAATGATTTTTAAGGCATTTGAATGCAAAAATCCATTGTGTCATTGCAAAACTTGGGAATCATTTACCAAAAGTGATAATGATTAATAATATAATGCATATGATGTCAATTCTTGGATTCCTAATAGTGATCCTATCTTTAATATAGAATAGACTATATTTAAATGCTATGAAAGCAAATTTGACATGCTATGTGAACCCCAACGCAATGATTTCCTTTCAATGGGATGTCTGAACAAGTGGACGGTGAGATTGGTCCCAAGGGATTAGTCGAGGTGCACGTAAGTTGGCCCGAACACCCTAAGTTATCAAAAAATAAAAAAATAAATGGGATATCTGAACATCCTCCAATTATTGTTCTTTCATATAGTACTGCAGATTTATATTTTCTCACCACCTATGGCTAGCACAGGTGGTGGGAGGGGTGGGGTTTGGGTTGTGATGTCTTGGATTTGAGACGTCATGCTAGCACTCTTGTATATAATTTGATATATTATGATGTTCTTATGTTCACCCAGGAAAAAAAAAAAGATTAAAATTTTCTCAAGATATGTCAAATAGAGAAGTGAGTTAAATGGTGCTAGAAGACCAAGCCTGTGAGGCACCCGTATATCATGATAAAAGGTTTCACTTGAGCTAATGCCAGCCATTTTCATCAGGTCTATTTCTATGATCGACAAAATATAGTTTGGATGGGTTGCATAATTAGCCAAGTCTAGAAAACATTTACTTTACCTCAGCAAGTGATCAGGATAATTCATTCTCAAGCAATCCAAATCATGCTCTAGGTCATGGCCCACGAGAAGTCTAGCCTTTCCACCATCCAATCTTAGTCTCCCAATGGACTCTCCATTGTACAAAATTTCCAGAATTCTATCCTTCACTTCCTTAAGTGGCATGGCATCTCTTAGATGCTCTTCTGTTATCCCAGTTATTTCATATCTGAAACGTTTGTGGAAATATGTGAATGACAAGCAGGCTCATTCCTGACATTGTCTCTTAAAGAAAACTAAAGAACAAAATAGAGCACCCAAATACCTATAATTGGAGACAGGAATTTGAGGTTGAACATAAGTGTGGAAAATCAGATTCTCATCTTCGTCGATGAGACACACCCTACCACAAAGATCAAGTGATCCATCACTTCCACCACCCACCATTTCACAGTCCATAGCAACCGCTTCAGGACCTCTGCCATTGTGGATTACATTGGTTAAGCTTGAAATATCCATTTGAGATTCCGTAGAAGGCGTTATGATCGTCCCCTGCAACAGTTCATTGCGTATTTTAAAGGATCAAATATATGTACACGTGTGGTGACAGCTGGTACAGTACACATATAATAAAAGCAGTTATTAGGAATTTCTGCAATTGATCAAAGGGGGATAACATTCCAGAAGCAGTATAATATTACTCAAAGATTTCACCAATCAACTTACAAGGGGAGAAGGTGCAGATAGACGACATATATCTTTATGTTCACCGAGAGAATCAGGGCTATCAATAACTTTCAAGCAAAGATCGCAACCTTGGTTTGAGAAAATGCTCGAACAATTTGCTTTGGGCAATGAACCTAAAAGATAAGAGGAATGATATTTTTAAAAAAGAAAAAGAAAAAGAAAAAGAGGCAGTTCGTTAAAGGATGAATCAGAATGAATATGTGGTTGATATCTCACCAGTAAGATGTTCCCTCAAAGATTCAAAAGATTTGCAGTGCTTTTGACACACTCCACATTTGGGCTGATGAACTGAGTGATAGGAAACCTTCATGTGTTCTATAAGATGCTCCTTTTTCTTATACTGTTTGTAGCACGCTGAGCATTTGTGCCTGAAAATAGACATAGGAGTTAGACATCTATCAAACAAATCAAGCCAAGACAATTTATTACATAAGAAACAAAGAAACAGAATCTTTTATTGCTGACCTCGCCTTAGAAACATACAGTTGTACAGTTTATGGTCATGGAGATTTTATTTGTTCAAATTCGTATCCATTACTATTTCAAGGATTAACTTGGGTTCAAGGACTGGGAGGACCTTGTATAGCGTGTGAAATTCTTTCTAGTTCTCTTCTATGGTGTAAGGGAGCTTCACAAGGGAGAAAAAAGCACCCACGATGTCTGGCCCTCAAGAAGCAGTAACTAAGGAGTGTATCCAAAAGAAAGAACCGCATTTCCCTTTTCCAGTGGACGACGGGGCGCTAGATAAAGGACCTTAGGTATAGTAAATATTTTTATACTAGCTTTTCTTGGGGCCTTTTCTTTTAATTAAAAGATAAGAATACTAATTTAAAGGAACCTATAATAATCAAGAACTTTTACCATTAAAATGCAAAATTTAAATCGAAGTAAACTTCATTACAGTGCAATGAAACCCATAAAAAATTTTCTTACCATACATTTAGAAACTTTAACAACCAGTAGTATTTAGAAACAATTCAAAACTCAAGCAATAATTTCTTAAATCATTTAAATACTTCCTTGAATTAACCCTGACCCTTTACAACTACTCCAAGCAAGTCTGATAACCAGAAAGGCAGAAACGTTGCAGTTATAATGGATAAAACACACACACATTACACACTGAACAATAATAGATTCCCACAGCACACAGTATTGTATGAATCTACAGGTATTTACAGCATGCCGACCAAATCAAAATGTAATTTGATTAGGCCAATAAGCCCCACAATCACAAACAAACTGCATTGAACCAAGTGTACAGATTCATTTGATCATTGGATTTGAAAATGAGCTAAATTCTAAGAGTTAAATCATGAATAAGATTAGAAATAAAGTAGGAATATTAATTTAACAGAATTACAGCACCAGATTGAGGAAATGTTCTAGTCTGATTAATTTGGTATTAACATAACACCCTATATCATTTAATACAGAATGGTACTTTACAAGCTAAGAGATTAGAAGAAGTGAATATTTCAGCACTAATTAAATAATTCTAAAAAATGATAGGTAATCCTGACATTCACTAAATCTAATCAAACACAGAGTACCAAAATATCCCATAAAAAAACTGAGTACCAAAATACAGCACATTACAGTGCACCAAAAAAATATGGCTGATAATGATTAGTCCCATATATTCAGGAATTTTGATAGATAACCAAAAATTAATACAAATAACTTCTTTGTCGTTTATCCACTTCAAAACTCCTGTTAATCACATTGGGCACACATGCATCTCTTACAACGATGTCATGACTAATCGACAGACAGCCATTAATTACTAATGAACAACAGAAAATTTATACAAGTGACTACTACCCACACAAAAACCTCACAATTCAATGATTTAATCAAAATTCATCGTTGAAGAAATCCATGCACAAAATCTAACCACAAAACCTCACAATTCAATGCACAAATGAAGAGAGAGAGAGAGAGTATACGAGTGTGTATACACACAGATATAGAGAAAGAGGTGACCTCGTGGTTAGGGTTTTAGGAGGGTCTGATTCGGAATCCATTGAAATGAAGGAAACTTTTGGAACCTTCGAGAATTAGCTGAAAATGGCCGGAAAAAAGAGAATGTCACCAACGAACAACGTAACGGAGAAAATGTAAACAATATGGTATATATGGTGACGATTAGGGTTTCAGAGATTTCTGAAATAGGGTTTGGCTCAGAGAGAAACTGCACTCGGAACTTAAAAGCCTTCCTGTCTAAGCAGTAAGAATTAAGTAAGAATTAAGGAAGAGAGCTTTTCGTGGCGGTGATAAGCTGTTAAGGCACTTGGAGAAAATGTTGCGGACAGCCAATTAAAGATTGCCACGTACGATAAAGCAGCCTAAATCCCCAATTTATTTAAAAAACAAAAATTATCGCATTTAAAAATGAATTTCAATGTGTTTCCATGTTAAGTTTAATTAAAATAATTTCAACTACAAATTTGAGAAATTAGTAGGAATTAATTTCAATGCTTATGTGGCACGAAGAATTAAGAAAGCAATTAATTTTTATATAAACAAAATATATATTTATATTTTACCAAATTTATGCCCACATAGTGAAAATTTATGTAAAATATTCTATGGATAGTCTTAGACTCACTCTTTTGCAACTATGTAACTCTATATATAAGGTTTGCATTGTAATTGTGGTGATGGCGGCATTTCTAGTAGCAACAAGTGACACTGATAGTGGCGGCGGTGGCGATAATATCGTGATGGTATAGTAGTGGCAACAATAATGGTGCATTGTGGCAAAGGCAATGATGGCTACATTGTGGTGGTGATAGCGAAGTTCCGGTCACAATGTTAGTTGTAGGTGCTGAAACAACAACGTCATGGTAATGGTAGCAATGTTATGGTGGTGACGGTAGCATTAGAGTGTTGGTGGTAGAGACAACGACAATGGCATTAGTAACGGCATCATAGTGGTGATGGTAACATCATGGTAGTAAATGTGGTGGCAGCAACAGCTTCAGCATCATAGTGATGATAGTGGTGAGAGGATGAAAACTTGCTCTTTTGTCTATCATTAAGGGAAAATCAATTCCTTCTAGCTACTTTCTCAACAACATAAACAGAGCTGCAAAGGCCATCATGCCCAAATGGTCACACCTACAAGGGGAACACTAATTCTGCAATAAAGAAGAGAAGGGAGTGGCTAATATCCATCCCCTGGCTCAAATTGTAACAATTTCTGTTGAATAAGAAGTGAAACAGGAAGATAATGCTACTCAATAATGGGCAGTGACTTAGCTACACCTGAAAAAGTGGTCCTAGAAAATACTGGCAAATTCACTGTTTCTGGATTGTTAATTAATCAATGCTTATGGGCAATGATGCCTCCAAAAGTCAGTAGATTAAGACACATTGAGATGCACTAATGAAAGTGGATGTATACATTTTTAATGCATCAATTACAGCTAATGGGTTTGTTTCTTAAAATGTTATGCCAAACTCAATGCAGCAATTCATTTTCTGAGGGGCAAAAATTGAGGCATGCAGATTAATAGATTGAACAGCTTATGTTCAGAAATTCATCACACAAAGCAAGCAATTTTGGGTTATCAATTGTATATAGGTCTACAACAATGCTTTTAAGCAGAGATGGTACAAGCCCAAATATTTTTCAATTGAAGATAATTTGGTTAGTCTCTCCTGGATTCGGATTCGTCACTGATTATAGTACTACTTGTAGCTACAATTCGATTACCAGAGACTGAAACTGGAAAAAATCCCTTTTCATTACTCGACATAATCAGTAAACCAGTCCAATGTGTTTTGATAGGCTTCCTCGGCACACTTCACCTCCTTTTCATCTTCATTGTTGTACCTCATGGTCCATCCATGCACAGCCCCAGGAAATATCTTGACATAGCCATTAACCTGTAGAAGACCAACATCAATTGGTCACAAAAAGTGACTTAAAAGTAATCGGAGTCAATAATCACTCAATAAATTTTATGAATTTAATTTCCAAACATTATAGTCCAAAAATATTATAACAAATCATTTCACATGAAAATTTCAATGTAGGGGTAGCTAAATGTTTCTCACTGTAACAAATGTCTCATAGGCTCATAGCCAAGGGCTAATGGTAGAGCAGCATAAACACAAATTCTCCAAAGTTTGGGAGATCACTTACCTCAGATTTAGCGGATAAAACATCCTCGAACTGTTTGAGAAGTTCAGGTGGAGATACACGATCAATCTCAGCTCCCAATATAGCAATTGGAGCCTTAACCTCTGGGAGGTTAAAAAAAAAATGTCCAACAGCATCATAAAGTCTTAAACAATGGTTGATAAAATGTTTAGGGATTAAAAGCTATATGCATAAACTTTTGGGATGGAAAGAATATAATCTGGAAGAAAAAATCGATACCCTTAATATCATCAACGGTCACACGTGCAGGGTGTAACAAAACTGCAGCTTGAATGTAATCGGATTTTGCTAATTCCACAACCACCTTGGCTGATAAGAATTCAAGAAGTAAGAATCTTAACCAGTCAGCAGTATTGATGGGTCATTTTTATATCACATTAAGTGAAAAATGCTTCAGAATATGAAATATCTTTTACTTAATAGAGTGGAAGAAACTCTCACCACCCCAGCAAAATCCTGCAGCTCCAATTGCAGATATGCCTTTACTTCTTAGAGCTGCAATAACTGGTTTTGCATCTTCGAATCCTTTATCCTAACAAGAAAATTAATAAGTAAGTGATGGTAATGCTTTTAGCTTAATTTTGTCGCAATAGCATTGCATAATATGATCCTAATGCAAAATGATGGGCATGCCATGATAAATCAGGAAAGAATTTGTTTTTGTTTTTGATGTATGATAAATTTAGTCAAAGGTATAACAAATTCAACTTTATTTGGATAGAGATTGAAACAAACTGTTCCATGGGATTTTATCCAGACTGAAATAGGTCTCTCTGCATTTTCTCGGACGTAAGGATCTCCATAAAAGAAGTCAGGAACCACCACATAGAATCCAGCAGCACCAACTTTGTCAGCAAGCTTCCTTCATAGTAACAGAAGAAAGATTCTTAGATTAGTCTTGAAAATAACTACACAGCTATGTGCATGTATTATCTTTTTACCATCTAATGTGGCAAAAATGAATTTATTTTTTGTTTTGTATTTTTTTTCTATAATTAAAAATATATTCAATAAAACGTGAGATCAACATGCAAAGAATATATATATATATATATATATATATATATATATATATATATATAACGCAATCTAGCTGAAATCCATTATGGGTATCTGGATCAAATTCATAGTGAAAATACAATTGCATTGCCTGCCTACCAGCATTCTTCAATATTTTCTCTGGTTTCAAAATGAATATGTTTAATTACATTACCCAAATTGGAGTAATGTAATTAAAAAAAAAAAACACACCACTGACTTCCTCAAAATGGGCAAAAACCCATTGACTAAAATTAATAGTCATAACTCATAATTGAGAAGTAGTATACCTGAGGTTTGGTGCCTCATATCCTGCAAAAGAGTCATAATTGTAAGTAAGCAAACCAGCAAACCAATTAACAAACACAATTATGATGGAAAAGATTGACAATTTGTTAAGGCTTATATATAATCCATGTTTAATTACAATGAATGTTTTATATACAAAATCATTCTCACAAATGGGGCCATTATAGAAAATTGCAGCTACCCACAGTGAAATTTTGAAATAAAGGCACCTCAAGAATTCCTAAAACTGATCTCTGATGGCCTCCTTTTAGACAATGAATTTATAACTTCAAATGCTTATATATAAAAACTAAAGGAACTATTCAATTTGCATGGAACTTACAAACAGACCTAATATATACCAACATATGCTTCGGAAAAAAAAAAGCCTAAATATACACCAACCTATGCTTGGGCAAAAAAAAAGTTCTTAATTAAAAGAAGGAAAATTCATCCTCCCTTTTCGTCCTCCCTAGTGCATCTGACCAACTTAAAATAAGTATTTTGATAAACCTACCATTGAATTTGATGTTTCATTTATACTTATCATGAATGCAAAAAATCACATTGATCCAACGGTTAGTTTTTGCAATTTTGAAAAAAATTTATTAAAAATAATGAAAAACTGTCAGATTTTATTGTTTGAAAAACTGAGGTTTGGATCAATCTGATTTTTTGTATTCATGAGAGGTATAAGTGGAACATCAAATCCAAGTTGGTTTTTCAAAATAATTGTTCCAAGTTGGGCATATCCGCATCTGCACAAGGGAGGACGAGTAGAATTGTAGCTAAAAGAAATATACACAAAACCCAAATTAAAGCAAATAGAAACATCTGCATCTGTAAATTAAGCACTTTGATAATCAGATCAACCAGTACCCAGATCAAGTAACAGCACAAACGTGAAATTAACAAACAAATAACATAAATTGTAAGAGAAATTATGAAGTGGGTAGTCACCAAACAAGTCAGAAATGAGAAGAATGGCAAGCTTGGAATGAGAAGGGTCAGTAACATAGGACTTGAGGCCTCCAATTTCTATAACTGACCCTGCTGCTCCACAGCTTGAGCTCAGAGCTGGGGGGTTCTCACAACACTGAGGCCCTGACATGTCTCTCTATTCAGAAGTAGACTCAGACTGAGAAAGAGTTTTCAGGAGAAATGCAAATACTCTAGTGGTGCATGGGGTCCGGATTTGCTCCTGATTTAGGACATCCAAATCCTTGAAGAGGAGGATGCTGACACGCATGCGGCGGTATTGATGATGAGTGAGAAGAGAGAGATGGGTGGCGAAGGGTAGAGAAAGAGAGCTTCGGAGACGAAGAAGTCTCTTCTGCAATCATGGGCGGATCAGCTTGTGACCAGGGTGGGCACGTGCCCACCCTCAATTTTTTTTTAAAAAAAATTAGTAGGTATATATAAATTCAAATAATATAGATTTGCTAAAGTGCCCACCCTCATTTTTGTTTTAAATCCTTATCTACGTTTTAAATCCTTATGATAAGCCTCTTGTTTGTTACTTTTTATTTATATAAACAATGTATTTTGGTTTTTGGCCTTTTTTTATATTATATGTATTAAAGTTTGAAATCAAAATACAAAAGGTGCCCACCCTGAATGAAATTCCTGGATCCGCCCCTGTCTGCAATACTGTTCCCCAGAAGGTCTTCTTCCACTCCATTTGACCATTTGTGCGCTTCACTGCTTCAGAGGTATTAATTTAAAAATTAAAAACAAAAAACAAAAAAGAGTCTTGACGCGGGTAGAGGCGTAACAGTCATTTGGTGCAAGTGGAGATCTTAAAAATTCATTTTAAAAATTCTACATCTTAATGAATATTAATGTTTTAATTTTTAAAATGAACTTTTATGAGAGAGAAAATGAAAGTGGTACATAAAAGTGGAACAGAAAATCTCTACTTGTTTGGTGCAGGTTTGAAGCATTGAACGCATCTTTTTATATGTTTTGGTGCGTGTTAACATCCTCTTCAAGGATTGGTGTACTTTCCTATTTTCTCTCATAAAAGTTTATCTTAAAAATTCCACTTTTTAATAAATATTCATATTTAAAATTTTAAAATGGACTTTTGCAAAAGGGAACAAAAAAGTGGTACATAAAAGTGGGACAAAAGATTTCTACTCGTTTGGTGCAGCTTTGAAGCATTGAACGCATCTTTTTATGTGTTTTGGTGCGTGTCAGCATCCTCTTTGAGGATTTGGATGTCCTAAATCCGTACAATTTAGGAGCAAATCTGAACCCGGGCAGGGGATCGAACATCCAAATGATTATTGCATTACTGGTGCATATATATAGTCATATATATACAAGGGTCAAGTTCCGGTGATACATGCTCCTTATCCATTGTTTGGAAAATCGTTTATGGAATAGGTATTTTGAGTAACCAACCATTGGATTAGATGATCTTTTTATACACATCACGTCTGCCAAAAATCACATTGATCTAATGGTTACATTTTCAAAAATATCACAATTTTGAAATAAATCATAAAAAAATTGTAGAAACTGTCACAGTTTTTCATAGTTGGTTTTTTATGTGTTGTGAAAAATTAACTGTTGGATCAATGTGATTTTTAGTAGATATAATGTATATAAGCAAAATATTTAACCCAATGATGTACCCCTCCCATACAAATCATGGATAAGAACCATATCCAAGCGGAATGTTGACCTGTATAGTAAATGGATTTTTAAATACTCTAAACCATGTCAATTGTTTGTGGTTCTTACAATCACTAATACTCCGTTTGGTACGAAAAATGGAAGAATAAAAGGAAGGAAAGTAAGATAGATAGCATTTCATTCCTCAGGAAAGATCATTTCTATGTGCTCGGTATGATGGATGGAAGAGGGGCTGCCTTCCTTCCTATCTGTTTGGTAAATAAGGAGGAAGAAAATTATGGATTGTACCAAAATTACAATTCTATCATCAATTTTATCTTCATAAAAATAATATTTTATTTTAATGTTACATTCATTTTAAAATTAAAATCTTATAACAAGTGTAATTTAGAAATTTTTAATTAAATTGGTATTAATTAACACGAAATGCTATTTTTAAATATATATTTTTTAAAATATTTTAAAAAATTATTGTCCTATAAGAAATGCATCAGGATCTAAAACTTCTTCCCGTGGACCCACCAGCATCTTAACATGAGTAAAGGGCATAAGGACAGCTAACACCGAACTATCAGCTTCAGAGCCATGGGCTTAAGAAGTGGGTTGCCACCTGGCATCATCAAAGCCATTGGCTTAAAAAGTGGCTGCCACCTGGCATCATCAAGTGGCTTATACACCTTTCCCTCCGCTTCCTTCCCGTTCCTTCGCCTCATCAGCCCGAATTTGGACGGAAGCCATTTGACGGCGCACTCCTCCAATCTCCCCTCCATTCTTCCCTTCATTATCTGAGCGTTTATTGCTTTATTGGTGATTTGGTGCATATTCGACTTCTGTGTTACACTTGAAACAACAGCCCATGGGCTCACTAAGTAGAATCAATTCAAATCAAGCCTTTGGGTTAATTTTGTTTTCATGCTCTCTTTTGATTTTTCTGTTTTTGAATTTATTTAAATATTAAAATAATAATATAATATTCAAATATATTATTTATTTTTTACTTGAGATAATGTGTTACCATATTAATTATCCAAATAAATTCAAGCACAGAAAATCCAAGCAAAAGGTCTAAAAACATTTTGAAATAAAAAATTAATTGATTTTGAGTATGTGTTTTGTTTTGTTTTGTTTTTTTTTTTGCTAGAGGTATACATTAGTAGGATTAATTGTTAGTTAATTAGCAGGAAATGTGACACCACAATACAAGATTCATGGGGCACACGGGAATAAAAGTTCACCGTTTAAAACAAGCCACCACAAACCCGAAATATATATTTTTTAGCATGTTTAATATTTCAGAATTACATGGAATAATAGATTATGGGTTTCCAAAAAGTAGTTGAAATATTGAATTAGAACTTATTCCAAAAGGTGCTCAACTTTGCATTAGTCATGATCCATGCATTTATGAATTGTTGGATTTTTTATTTTCTCAAGGGGAATGAAAGACTCAATGGAGGATTAGGACTCCTAGGTGGTGGCTCTTTACTTAATTAAGAGAATAAATTATATGATTTAGATGATTTGAACTTCAATTTAAGAATTTTGCATATTTTAATGGTGGAGAAGTTCTCAAAAATCTTATTGATATTCATCAAATTGATTCATTTGTACTTTTGATTTTCAAGTGGAACCCATAAAACTCTATATTTCAGTATTGAATAAATAAATTTTTTAATTATTAAATCGTGATATTTTTCTTCCATCCATCAGTTCACAAATAAAAACTTTTGAGAAAAATAAACAATATACCATTAAACTAATTTAATATTTAAACTATAAACTTATTATGGATCAAACGTCGTCGTTCCGGGGATTCCACAATCGACATACTATATGCCTCAATAAAGCAATAGCACTTGTGTTCCATAATTCCAAAATCCGGATCCACCACTTGCCTTCCCTTCCCATCTCTCTGGAATTCTCTCTCTCTCGGACAGCATGTCTGGGTCTCAGTGCTGTGAGAACCCACCAAGTCTGAGCTCAAGCTGTGGAGCAGGGTCAGTTACAGAACTTGGAGGCCTCAAATCCTACGTTACTGGTCCTTCTGATTCCAAGCTTGCCATTCTTCTCATTTCTGACGTTTTTGGTGACTACCCACTTCATCATTTCTCTTGCAATCTATATTATCTGTTTCTTAATCTCATATTTGACTTGTTTCTTGATCTGGGTACTGGTTGATTATGCGTATCTAGTACTTAATTTACAGATATAGATCTTTATATATGCAAATAGTGTTGGGGTTTTTAATTTGGGTTTTGGGTATATGGCCATTTAAAGTCAGATGACTTGATTCGATATGTTAGGAAGATTTTTTTTTTAAGCATATGTTGGTGTAGATTTAGGGCCTGTTTGGAAGTCCCATGAAAATTGAATCGCTTCATTAGTTTTTGCGTAGCTAGGCGCCTAGGCCATCAAAGATTAGTTGTAGGATTTCTTGAGATGCCTTCATTTCAAAATTTCACTGTCAATAGCAGCCATTTTCTATAATGGCCATTGACCCCATTCATGATGGTGATTTTGTATATAGAACATGAGGGGGGCAGTTCAATCTCAATGGGACGTCCAAACACCCCCTTGTATTTTTTAATCAATTAATCAGCCATCATTGTCTTCATAATTGTTAATATGTAGGATAGTATGTGTTTATTTTACTATGTACTTACTTAGACCTCAGTGTCTGACTATGCACCATTTCGTCATGGTTTTAATTATTTTAATGGGTCTTGACTTTGCATACAGTTTCAGTATCCAATTGATGCTGAAACTCCATCACATTGAGTTGATCTTTAGTACACTCGGTAAATTAAATGTGACCCATCAAATGGTTGGCCTGAACCTTTTTTCTTCATGGATTTGTTGTACTCTGTAATTAAACACGGATTATATATACGCTTTAACAAGTTGTCAATCATTTCCATCATAATTGTGTTTTTTAATCTGTTCGCTTGTTTATTTACTTACAATTGTGACTTTTTTTTGCAGGATATGAGGCACCAAACCTCAGGTACACATACTTCTCAACTGTGACTGCTTACCTCAATCATTGGCTTTTTGCCCATTTTCAGTCATTCATTGGTGTTTTTTTATTACATTCCTCCAATTCCAAATTGACATTGACTCCTCAACTTCAATGAATTAAATATGTTCATTTTTAAAACAGTTAGGACAATGAAGAATGCAGGTAGGTAGTCAATGCAATCATACTTTCATTATGAATTTAATCCAGATACCCATCATGGATTTCACCTACATTGTGTTAATTTTTCTTTATAGATTTTCTTTATATGTTGATCTCACTTTTGCTTGAATTTGTTTTTAATTATCATCTCAGCATCAGATGGTAAAAAGATATTACATGGACAAAATTGTGTAGTTATTTTCAAGACTAATCTAAGAATCTTTCTACTGTCACCATGAAGGAAGCTTGCTGACAAAGTAGGTGCTGCTGGATTCTATGTGGTGGTTCCTGACTTCTTTTATGGAGATCCCTATGTCCCAGAAAATGCAGAGAAGCCTATTCCAGTCTGGATAAAATCCCATGGAACAGTTTGTTTCCATCTCTATCCAACTAAAGTTGAATTTGTTATAAATTTGCTTAAATTTATCATACTGTTTTTTTTTTTTTTTTCATTTTAGACAAACCTAATGAAAACCAAATCTATTTTTACTTGTTGATTTATCAACATGGTGCTTAAATCATGGCATGCCTATCATTTTGCATTTTGCTCACAGTGGATCATTTTATCTATAGGCATTAGGATCCCCAAATAAAAATAAAAGGATCAAACCATTTCTTTAAGTTTAAAGCTTTTCCATCATTTCCTTATTTCTGTTCTTGTTAGGATAAAGGATTTGAAGATGCAAAACTAGTTGTTGCAGCTCTAAGAAGTAGAGGCACATCTGCAATTGGAGCTGCAGGATTTTGCTGGGGTGGTGAGAGTTTCCTCCCATCTTTTCGATAGTTAGAATATTCTTTCTATTTTGAAGCATTTTTCACTTGATGTGTTGTGCCAAGGATATAAAAATGACCAGTCAATTTTACTGCTTGCTGGTTAAGATTCCGACTTCTTGAATTCTTCTCAGCCAAGGTGGTCGTGGAACTTGCAAAATCCGATCACATTCAAGCTGCAGTTTTGTTGCACCCTTCACTTGTGACTGTGGATGATATTAAGGGTATGAATTTTTACTTCCAGATTATATTATTTGCCCCCAAAAGTTTATTCAACTGAAGTTAAATTAGGAGGTTTCAGAACGAGTTTTTGATTCATCAAATTTAGACTTAATGCATGAATTCTGATTATTATCTAGTCTCGATGGATACAAGGCCAGACCCACATTATAATCTTGAGGCTCCTAGTTAGGTGTCCTTTAGATAAAAATACAGGAGAAATCCCAATAAAATGGTAACTTCCATTCCTCTGGTTCTCTGAAATTTCACATGCCTAATGACTATGGATTGCTAAAAAAATGGCTCTTAAACAGATCAGGCATGAAATGGTAACCTGAGACCAGCTCCAATTACATATTGAACCCTGTCAGGTGGGGTTTGATAAGCCTGGACCCAGTAAACCCTTTGGGGGTAGAGTAGTAATAAATTAGTTCCTCCATAATTCATATATATTTATATTGGACATTGTTTAAGACTTATGATGCTGATTTGCCTTCCTTTTTTTTCCCCAGAGGTTAGGGCACCAATTGCTGTATTGGGAGCTGAGACTGACC
>JAESVK010070452.1:0-14521 GCA_017140935.1 Hamamelis virginiana
CTATACATGTGCCTTTATGTAGCTGTGCTTAGTTGTGACCATGAGTATTGGGACCATTTAATGGTTCCATTGTACCTTATTTCTCCTATTTTATTTTATTTTTAGTTAGTATGTAAATACCCATCATATACATCTGGCTATATATTGAGAACAAAGCACTTCTTACCTAAATTTTGAAAGGAAAATGCCACGGCTATCAGATCAATCCACCCAATTTGTTTACCGGCTGATGTAGTGATGGAAAAGTTGTTGTTATTAAGGAAAATGAATTCCTTTTGGTAATAACTTAAAGAAAGATAGTGCATGCCATATCAGCCAGTGGATGAAACTGGTTAAAAAAAATTCATTAGATGCAATAGCACTCATTTTGGAAAGTTACAAATGAGAGAGAAATAGTGTGCAAACCATGGACCACCTCTAGGGTTCTTGATTTCTTACACAAAATTTAGGCACTTACTACTCTCGTACAAAACTAGCCATGCAGTCTGCAATGTCTTTGTAGGAACTTACAATTGAAGCTTTGCAAATTTGAGTATCTTTTCAAGCGCTTTAATTAGTAGGTGAGCACTTTTTTAATTATTGGTAGTACTAGTTTCTTTATCCCTAATATTTCCTTCCTATCCCTCCCCTTCTTCAGTATGTGGTACTGGTCGTAGAAGTGAGGCCAAACTTGCTTTCTGGGGAATTAGAGAAGTTTCTTCCAGAGGATGTTAGCCAGGTATTATTCATTCTCTTCATTTACGCGGTTTCTCTCTCTCTCTCTTTCACACATACGCGCACGCGCGCGCGTACACGCACGAGCTTTTTGTAAAAAGGATTGTGTGAGATGTGTAGCCCGACCATTCAGCAAGTTGTGGTGTATTATACAGACATTTAGAAGACTCATAAAGCTTAGTATAAGACTCATTTCATTTCACCCAAGCTGGGAGGTTAGGAACTGCAAAACACAACGTCTCTCCTTGGGAATCTCTAGGCTTCGTGTAACATGGATGTTTGTTGTATCTGTCTGTTACATAGATTCTTTCATTAGACTGTCATGGTTCTTGTTTTTTTACTTAAAATGAAGTAGAAAATAAAAAAAAATAAAAAAAAATTCTCAGTTGTTTGTCTTGATTGTAATTTATGTCCATTAGGTCATCTTTGTTTACTTTAATAGAGTATTTAATGTGTTGTTCTAAACAAATTGGTGATGTCGTGCTTGTCCAAGATAAGAGTGTGATTCAAAGTGAATTTAGAATGGTTGGATTGGAAACGTTCATATGTTTTATCTTCAGACTTATGTATCAATCCTCAAGAATATGAAACTTCTAAACTCTCCTCCCCCAAGTCAAAGCACTTCTACAAGCATCGCTAAATTATGGAATGTTTGGACATTTCAAGGAAATGAAATCACTGTGTCATGTTGTACAAAAACTGGTTCTTATTTTTATTTTTTATTTATCTTCCCTCATGGCAGTGGAAATTAGTCTAATCTAGCCGTAGGGATTAATTTTAGTGATGATTATGCCATATTCCCGACTCCTTTCAAGAGCATAGATTTGTGCATTTTAGTGGAAGCGGATAGTATTAAAGATATGCCCTAAAACCAATCCTAAAGAGCATATCAATTTCATATTACAATTATAAGAAGGTTACACTTGTCTTGTATTTAATTGTACATGATAAGGTCCATGAATAAATGATAGAGAAATATATATCTCAAGATGTTGAGATAGGGAGACTTATATTTCTCACACACATTTATTCTAAAGAGTTCCTATTCATAGGTTTATCAAATTGGACATTTATAAACCACTAAAAGTAGCAAAAATTTAAACTATAGGAGGATAGAAAGTTTTTCCTATCTGTGTAGTGACACTATAGTTAATCTATGGGTGCATGTTAGAGAACATGTACACTGAACATGATCTGATTAGAATATTCTTATGGAGTTTAAGTCAAAAGAATATTCTTATGTTACGTCCATCGAATGATGCCCTTGCTTAAGTTTGTTTAGTTCTATTCCACTATTAGTTTCCATCCGCATGCAATTCTTGCATATTCTTTCTTACTTTTTGTTCCACTTCCATTATTTATATGTTTGTTTAGCATATGCATGATTGATGGTTTGGTTGCGCATTGTTTACACATGCATTTGTGAGTCATGGAAAAAGATCATAGGTCATCTTTAATTATTTAAGCTTAAATTCTTTCATATTATATTGCCAATAGCACCTAGTTTGAGCCTTCAAGTTTCCTTTTATTGGCCAGCTTAAGGGTAGAGGTTAGATGAGTTAATGCTTGGATAAAGTGTTTAGTATATGAGTCATTGAGTCTTCTGTTTTATGTTTTAGTATTTTATGTGCAATGTCTTAAAGTTAAGCAGATTTTTATTGGAAAGGAATTGGAATTTGTAATATTGGTGATAAAATATTTGATTAATGAATCTTCAAAAAGAAAAAAAAAAGAAATGAAAGAAAAAATTGAGAAAGAAAATAGAGTTTTATTTTGCCTTACCCCTCTTAAAGTTGAGAATAAAGCTAAATTCAAGTTGGAGGGTGTGAAAAAAAAAAGTTTAAAAGTAAATGGTGCAACAATAATAGAAACCCATAAATCTTGTTATTCTAATTTCCTATGAACTCTAGTGATTCTGCTAATGATGCATGGTACATTGTTTTTAGTCATTGTGGGTTGGGTTGTGTCATTTCAATTTGTTTCATGTACTTTGGGTGGTTTATGTTTGGTATGTTTTAGGCTAAGATTTGTGTATGTGATGGTTGGGTAGAAAGCCTAAACTATGTTATTAAACCATCACATTACTTTTTGTTTTCCATCCTTGAACCAAAAGGCATTTTTGAACCAATAAAGTTCTATTTGATTGCATAAATTGCTTATATTTAACTTTTGTTGCAACTTTACAATCTATTGTGTATGCGTGTGTTAGTTGTTCATTTTCATTCCTCATGCTCTGTGTATTTCGTTTTCCTCAGTAATGTTGTATCATCCTTTTGCTTTCTATCATTTGTGTTTTTCTTTTCATGTTCCATTATCTTTATTCTTCTTATTTACCATCTTGTTTACATAAGAATGGGACATTTGATGGTTCAGAATATGATTGAGCGATTTCACTTCACAACACAAGGATTTTCCTTATACGAAGCTAGTTCAAATCATTGCATGATTTATGAGTAGATAGATTGCTTAGCATGCCCATTGTGTTGAAATGTGTTTTTTTTTTAAAAAAAATCTTAGTGAATAATGGGAATAGACTGAGATTTTCATGTTTGTGGGTGTCATTTCTGCAAACCCTCATCAAACTATAACTCGTCCACTAGGGGGAACCTAGGGGTTTAAAAGTTTGCTGCATGCGCTAAATGCAATCGCGTTTCCCTGCGAAAGTGGCTTTCATTTAGTTTTCTTTTCTTTGGTAGTTTGATTAGTTGATTGTTTTTTCAGTGTCCTTTATTTTAATTGTTTTCTAGGGACTAGCAAAGTTAAAGTTGGAGGGTGTGATTGCACTGCAATCTTGTCTCTTTTCTATGTGTTTTGCAATCCCATTTTAACATTTATGTTTAGTATTAATGTATTTTTAATTTATGTTTGTGATAATGTTGTTTTCTATGTTTGTATAGCTTTTTCAGTTTATTCATACATAATAAAGAGCCTAAAGTTCATCATTTGAAGTTCGTGCAAACTTAAAGAGTTTTTCAAAGTCAATTCGATGTTTAAATACCTTTGGAAGTTCTTTGGAATACATTTGGAGGCTTTTGGAGTTGTGTAGTTTTTTGTCGACGAAAACTTTCGACTTCAAATGCTTGTATCTCCCTCATCCGGACTCCGATTTTGATGATCTTTATATGCCTAGAAAACTTGAGAAGTCTAGTTTCTGAATATGTGATGCTCATGGAAAAATTCAAAGTGATCCTATCGATAGGATGGTGGATCCTATCGATAGGACCCCTCCTCGGGTGGAAAATTCTGTAGCTGCAAGCCACCCTATCAGTAAGGTGGCCAAGCCTATCGATAGGGATGGCCTCGAAAAGTGTGCCCGCATCTTTTAACTCAATTTTTAATGTTTTTTTATAGAGTTTTGATTGAGACGGTCTCTGGGTAGTATTTAAACATTCTTTTAAGATTATTTGGGGGGGGGGGCTAGACCTAAAGGAGTACACACTTGGATTCCATTATTCTCTCTGATCTTTCTCTCTTCTCTCTCCTCTTTTTCTTTGGATTTTGGATGCACAAGCTTGGAATGGTGCGTCTTGGTGATTATATTCGATCATGGGCAACTAAACTCCGTTCTTGGGTGTTAGATGAACCTTGATTATTAGGTTTGTCATGTAGCTAGTTAAGGTTTAGGTTTTATAATTGGTTTGTGACAATTGTACAACTTTGGAAGATTGCATGCAATCCATTCTTTATCGAATATATATTTATGAATGCAGTTGTTTTCTGTTATTTCAACTACATTAGTTGTGCAATAGTTTTCAACGAAGATGCCTACATTTGTTCATTCTATTCATGCCTTACTTGGATAACCTGTGCATGCCTTGCTTGACAGGTTATGCCTTGTTTGGATGAATCATACTAAGCAGGTGTACGCATAATATCCTTGATGACTTATTCTTGTAGTCTAGGTCATTATCGTTCATAAACGAATATGAATCCTAGCTTTAATTACTTATATGGTAAATCCTTAATCAAATGGATTTAAAATACCCAAGGCTTTTTATCCTCGATTTATTTTTCTTCAATTAATCGTTTTATATTTTCATTAGTTTAAACAACCACTCATCAATTAAAGATTGTTCGTTTAACTAGAATTGAACTCGCTTGATTTCTCATAACTCAGTCTTTAGTCTTAGTGGATGATACCTGTGCTTAATCACTTTTTCAATGAATTGAGGTTATAGCATGAGTTCTTTATAAATTTAAATCTTGATTGTTAACAATAAATAACCTCCCTTGTTTGGCACGATCAATAAGCTTTGCACGATCCATCCCTCCCCCTTTCTCTCTCCCTCTCTCATACTCTCTCTCTTTTGTGTCTATGTGAATTGTATCTTGTGTGGAGAAGTTGATATTTGCTATATGTGGTCCCTTTTACTTGTTAAGAATAAAACAAAGGCTTCTATAATAAATTTCCAGAACTGATGACTTCCCCCCCTCCCTCTTTTCTTACTCTTCTTCTATTAGTAGTAAAACTACTCCTGTTTGCTTGTACCAGGGTTTCTGGGGCTCCCAGAATGTGGGGACCTCCACTGATGAGATTGAAGAATATTCCGACCTCAAAAGTTAACCTATTCGATCTGATCATGATCGGAGCATTAGGAGAAGTTTTAAGAATCAGAAATTTCGTCCAAAGTTAAGAGAAATGAGAATGATTGGGAGCTTCCAATGGATTATTTATGATCTACGAGGCTTTGATCGCTGTCGGCATACTTTCACATGTACTTACATATCTATATATAGTCCTCAATTTTTATGCCTTATCATTTTCTTATTTGTAATTTGTATGGAATAAGTTGGTATTTGGTTCATTGCAATGACAATATATGCTACATGTTGCTAGCGATGTTGATTTGAGGGGTCCCTATTGATGGGAATGGAAATCCCAAGAACTAATGATAATGCATATAAACTATACCAAAAAATAATAATTTAACTGATTAACCATATGATCAAATGATCTCTCCAGTTTGATCAACCCATACAAGGCAGAAACATGGTCATACCTTTAAGATCTCTCTTATTTGATCTCGTTTCAGCACGTACTGGAAAACTACACGATCAAATCCGAATACTGCTCGACTGCAAGCTTCAAGCCTTCTGATGTATTCCTTTGTATGCCAGAACTCGAACAGAGAGTGGCTCTATTTGTGAATTTATGTTTGACAGCTGCTATAAGGTTTGACGACTGCTATAAGGGTTTATGATATTCTTAATGTCTAACCCTAGCAGCTCAAAAACATGGCATATATATAGGCTACAGTAAGGACCTAAGGAGAAATAAGATTTGGGCTCCTAATGTAAATAGGAAAACCTAATTCAACCTTAATTAAATTCCTATTTCATTAATTATAATTCAGTCCTTATACCACGACGTGGATTCCGTTAATAATCAATATTCACCATACACTTAATGTCGTTACCCAACTCACTGAGTTTATTGACCCTTAAAAGATTTCACTCTTTATGAATCAAAATAACTAACACTAAATATATGTGCCTATTAAATATTTTAGGATTAAGAGCATAAGCATTCGTAATAACCATGAGTTATTAATTGTGTTACATGTCAGTATAAAACAATTACCTCAAGACAGTCCCGTTCAATACAGACAAGTGTACTAGCATAAGAAGTTTGAACTAAACCATTCCCCATAGTCAATACAGACCTACTGAAATCTTGTGCTACAATTTTACAGATGGTGTGTCCAACTTCATCTAAGACTATTGTTAGGTTTATCATTGATAGTATTGGCTAATTCGGATGTCAAAAGCCTTCGTATGTTATTGGTCTTAAGCCCATAATCCCTTGAAGCTCAAGCTGCAGTGTCAAGCATAAAAGAATCGCTGCAAATTGATACTTTCATATCTCTCAAGCTCGAATGGCTTTCAAATATTGGTTTATGTCCTAGGAAGGTTAGTTTGACTTAGAACCTAGGTTATTCTATTGGCCATAGGTGGTATAAATTGTCCTAAGCACCTAGGAATGATCCATTATTGCATATAGGTCATTTTTACTTGAAAAAAATATATTTTTTTGGCCTATTGCATAAGTTGGATTGATCCAAGGATTTTTGTAGGGTCGATCCTATTTATGATATGCAAAAATGGATCGATCCAGCTCTGGAGCCCGGATCGATCCAAGAGGCAGATGACAGTGAATCGATTCTATCTAAAATCTCGGATCGATCCAGCTCGTATTTTAGGCCTATTTTCAAAATAATTCGTGTGTTTCAATTATATTTGCTTTGAAACACTTAGACATTGTTCCTATTGGTATATAAAGAGAATTTCGAAAGGTTTTAAGTTACAAGCCTTGAATTGTTTATTGCTTTGTAAAAAACCCTAGGTTTTTCTCTTTGATTTCTATGCATCCTTTGTTACTTGGAGATTCTACATTGATTTGATGCATAGAACATGATAGCTTTGCTATTTCAACTTCATCCCTACTTAGTTTAGATTGATTCGTGGATTCGAATTGGACGGTGGATTTCTGTTGGCATCGTAGACTTCGGTGTGTGGAGCTAAGACTGTGGATTCAGTTCGTGGAGATACTGTGAAGGCAACGTGGATTCATTGGGTGCTCGTTCAAGAATGGATTCTACTGGGCTTGTGGATTCAAGCGTCGTTTTGTGAGTAGTATCACTTTGCTTGTGCTTGGTTTTAGTTCATAGTGATTTCTAGTGTTCCCGAGGTTTTTTACCCGTTAGGGTTTTCCTCGTAAAAACTTATGTTTTGTGTGGATGTTTAATATTGCATATTATTGTTAACTGAACACTAAGTAAAGGCTAGGTAATTGAATTTACGTTTTTCTATCAAGAAATAGTATCCTCGAAATTTCAACTGTGAACAAAAAACTTATATTCTACAAGAACTGATGATTTGATCTTTTGTGTGTAAGCCGAACTCTAAACACCAGATTATCTACTATGTGGAATAAAAGACACACATGAATAACATTAAATATATAATATAATGCAAACATTAGCTCATACAGATTCTCATTAAAATGGAAATACCAGAATTCAATAGTAAATAAATACCAATGTCCAATACATAAAAGTATGGCTTTTAAGTATATAACCCTAGCACCTAAAGAGTTATAATGATCTCCATAGAAACCTTTGTTGAGCTATATTATGACAAAAAATCCATTTGTTTGATACATCCTCATTCAAGATCTTTTGTTGGAGTGCTTAGGCCTCTATAGTGTCACTAATACAAGCATGAACAGCTAGGGAAACATGAAAAATTCCAATATGGATAGGGGCTGGGCTGTAAGGTGTAAATAGGTGGATTCATAAATTTGAAACTTAGCTTATAAATTAAAGAGGTCAAAATGAAGAAAAATGCAAGTGCCTTTTTACTAGGGGTGTACATCGGCCGGTTTTGTCGGTCTATACCTCACTATATGAACCAAACCAATCACCTCGGTTTGAGGAAAATGAAAACCATTAGGGACCATAGCACTCATGAAAACCAACCAAAATAGATGATGCTTTTCGGCTTGGTTCGGTCGGTCTATCATCGGTTTTGATAGACGCGAATTTAGAAAAAAAAATCAAGTTAAGGGAGGCAATCAAGACAAATCTAGAAATTTGGACAGCTTGTTTGGAGGCAATCAAGACAAATCGAGTTAAAAATAGGACAGCTTGTATGGACTTTTCAAATAGGAGTGGGGGCCAAAAACTATCATCTTCCTATATACTATAATATGAAAGCCAAACCGTTGCTGTTATCAATATCAAATTCAAGTTGTTTCAATAGAAATCAGGAAAATGTTATATTTAATTCAAGTCATTCATTGAAGATGATAAGATTGGTCAATTTTCTTAAAATCCCCAAAACTATGGTAAAATATCTTCCTTTTCCCTATAACTGCACCACCCTTAAGTCATGGATTTCCCACCGGATTCACCAACAAGAAATTGAAAATTCATGTGGACACTGAAATAAACTTGCAAGAAAACATATTTCTTAGAGATAAATACCAATTACAGGGTACCGGGTAAAGTATCATTGGCATATTTTTAAGTGGAGGTTTGACTCTTGCTAATAATAATGTAGCAGGGTAATTACTACACAATATTTGCTAAATAATCGTAGCCAAAATTGTATTGAACATAATATTTTTTCAAAAAGTCTGAAAATGAAATTAGGGCATAATGACTCTATATGTTTTAAGTAAATGTATTCGGCCGATTTGGTGCATCGGTCGGTTCTAATATGCCAAACCGAGAACCAAACCAATTGACCGGTTTTTTCAATCCCCTAAACCGTTGAAAACCATTATAAATTAAGAACCAACCAAATAGGCCGATTTGGTTTGGTTTCGGTCGGTTCAATCAGTCCCGGTCGGTTCTTGAACACCCCTACTTTTGACTGAAAATAATGAGTAGAACCAAAACCAAGGAATAATAAAAAAGGAATAAAGATTCAGAATATGGCCCACGCAAGTCTTGAACCTGCGACCTTCGCGTTATTAGCACGACGCTCTAACCAACTAAGCTAATAGGCCTTTATTTGGAGATTTTCTTAAATTTAATTTAATTATTTACAGCAAAGTCATATTTGCAAAATTTATTGCACTTCAATTATATAGGGAGCAAAAAAAAATGAAGCAGCGGATCTCCAATTTGCCATGTCGAATGGACTAATTGTAGATACCAGACTCACATCAAGGACGCTCCCGAAAACGAATCATTGGCAAACAGATAGACAAAGCACCGACCTTCTAGAAGAACAAACATATATTAACTGAGTCGCATAAAAAAATCAGGTGGTTTATACACCACCCACCATCATTTGCCATGATCAAGCCACATGGCATGACAGCAACTAGTGTTTACTATAAGTCTTTATAGTATGATGTTGATAGAGGGTGATAATGGTTGGTGGCCCATTTACCAATTACTACACAAAAATTAAATAATGTGGGCCAATCTGAATGTGAGTTTTGAGTAATTCTAGCATTGCACCACGTGCGATGCACGTGATAATCCTTTTATTAAAAAAAAAAAAAAAAAAAAAAAAAACCTTCAACTTTGAGTGATAGAGTGATCAATACAATTAAGATAAAATATTTATAATTTTATTAAAATAATTAGAAAATTTCATTTTTTTTTTCTTGAAACTAAGAAATAAATTGTAAATTTTACAATATTTAATTAGTTGAGAAATTAAGTCTGATATAGTGATGAATCAATATTTATAAATAAAAACTATAGTAGAACGTACAATGAGTCAAATTATATTTATTTTTTCTTGAAAATAATAAATAAAGTGTGAATCATATAATATTTAATTTTTCGAGCAATTAAGTTCGATCTATAAATGTGTTAGTATTTACAAATAAATAAATAAAAACAATTGAATTAAGAAGATTGATAGAGTTTTATATGACTGTGCCTGTAAAAGAATTTATATTTAATTTATAATACTTTGGCTATGATTAATGAAATTTTATAGGATTTGAGAAATTGAGTTCAATTCAAAAAGAATTACTCGATACTATTTATAAGTAATCTTCAATCAATTAGAAATGCCCTACTATTATGATTTTTTAATATTCAAACTTTTATGTATGTATGTATGTATATATATATATACAGAAACGATCCATTAAGGACCGGTCCTTATCTTACGGTAAGGTCCATTCACCATTTTCACACTTAGGATAGGTATTTTGAAAAACCGACCGTTGGATTAGATAATAATCTCATGTATGTCACATCTGTCAAAAATCACGATGTTCCGATCATTGGTTTTCAAAATATAGTTCATTTTCATTGTAACAGTAGTTACTGTTGGATGTTGTAACAATTGTTTAACCATCTGTATTTTAAAAACTGACGGTTGGATCACTATGATTTTTGGCAGACACGATACAAATAAGAAGATTATCCAACCCAACGGTCAATTTTTCAAAATACCTATTCTAATGGTGAGTGGACCTTAAATTAAGATTAAGGATCGGTCCTTACTTGATCATTTCTATATATATATATATATGGGTCAGGTTCCCCTTACACCCTATTTTGACACCTATGTTTACACATCATTTTCAAAACACTATCTATGATAGATATTTTGATGAACCGACCGTTGGATTCAATACATTTCTTATGCATATCATGTATACCAAAAATCATAGTGATCCAACGGTTAGATTTTAAGAAATGTCACTTTAAAAAATTGTTATGTTTTTAATTAATAAAAAAAATAATAGTTCTTCAAAATGATATTTTTCAAGAACTAACCGTTGGATCACTCCGATTTTTTTCATACATGACAAACATAAGATAAGTATATAATCTAACGGTCGATTTCTCAAAATATTCGATCTACAATGGTAGTTGAAAATGAGGTGTAAACATAGGTGTCAAAATAGGGTGTAAGGGGATCCTGTTCCTATATATATATATATATATAATGCACAACTAAAGTATAATAAATTTAAAAAAAAAAATTATACACAAATAAAAAAATTTGAAAAATTGGTAGTTGTAAAGTTATTAAGAATAAAAAAAAAATACAATTAAATAGAAGATTTCTAATAAAGAAGTTAAAAAGATTTAAAGTAATTAAAATTATAGGAGGGCATAAGTGTCATTACTATTTATTTAAGGGTATTTTAGTGAATCAAAAGTTTTTCCATCATTTAGACTTTTATAAGTAGTATAGATGGTCAAGCATTTCCTTGGAAAGAATGAAAAAAAAAAAGGACTTAAGAAGGGCAAAGGAGACAACAACAAAAGGGGATGCTTTGGTACGTGTAGCCATGTTTGTGACCCTTTGTGTACCATTGGCATATCTGTAATACACATAATTGACAAATTGATCAAGTTATCAAAGCCATCCAATTTATGAGACTATTTATTATTATTATTATTATTATTATTATATATCTTATTAAAATTTTGAACGAAACATCTTGTACGTACATAAGGATTGTTGGTTTTAAAATTTTGCATGCTTTTATACCTAGAACATACGTAGATTCGGGTTTCATTCCATCCGCAACCAATGAACATGAATTTTTCAAGGATTATATTACTCATCTAGGATCCATTGAAAAATAGTCTTTGATGAGAGATTTAATTTTAAAAGCATTTTGAAAGGAAATCTCATTTAGGATTCTTTGAATAATAGTCTTTGATGAAGGATTTAACAATAAAAGCATATTAGTGTTAAATGGAAATAAACATTCTCTTGGACATTTCATCAAACACTTGGAGTGCATATAATTTCAAGCACTATATGTGCCAAGCATAGCTTGTCTACAAGTAGTCAAGAAGATACAAAACCAAGATAGTTCAAATATGAAAGTATTTATAACCATTCAAACACAAAACATAAAGAAAATGGAATTGAATAATGAAAAATACTCATTGAGGCATTTTAGCAAACACTAGGAGTGCATATGATTCAAGCACCATTTGTGTCAAGCCAAAGCTTGTCTACAAATGATCAAGACATACAAAACCAAGTGGATTCAATAAATAAAGAGTATTAAACATCATCCAACCAACATTTATAGTATAAGAATGGAGAAAAATCATATTATCATAGTCGTGGGATGAAAATCTACCATGGAATCCAACCTTGAAAAACTAGAACTCCATAAAAGTAATAAAATAAGAAATAAATGCAAGAACAACTATTAAAAATGGAAGGAACTTGAAATAAATGTTATTTATATTGCTTAAAGTGATAATATAAAGTTTAACACCATACAATTGAATAACAACTAAGATTACATAACATAAAAGCAAATAAGAATGAAAAACAACCTAAACTAAGCTAATCCTATCTAAGAAATGAAGAACAAAGAAAACCCTAACCTAAATCGAAGGGGACTCTCCCAAAATGGCTGAAAAATGCCTTTAAATAGGCTCCTAAAAATTGCCCTAATGTGCCCTTGAAATACCCACGTTGTCCCTGAAAAAATTAGCGTTTTACAAGCTGAAAACGCAATTTTTGGGCAGTAGTACCAGTACCACGGGTTGCGGTACCAGTACAAAATGTTTATGGACCTTAAAAAATGGATTTTCTGCACTTGGTACCAATACCTCAAAATGTGGTACCGATACCACTTCTCAGTTTCTTCAAAAATGCCTCTGAAAGCCTTGAAAATAACTTCTACTTCAAATGCTTGTAATTTTCTCGTCCGAAGTCGGATTTGGATGATCTTTATATGCTCACGAAGCTTGAGAAATCTACTTTCAAACCATGGTAGTCTCATGATCTGATTCAAAATATAAAGAAGCAGTTTTTTGAAATACCCAGATTGGTAAGATTTTGCACTTATTGGCTTCATATGCTCCAATCTCCCAAACCACCCGTCCATTGGCTTTGAAATTTGATATATGGCCTCTAAACACACTTAGAAGTATATCATGTAAGCCCCATGACCTTTGAAGGCTTTCAAGGCTTGACTCCAAACTCCAACTTTGCATGCAAAAAACATCCATTTTATTGCATTTTTCCTACAAGGCATAGAAAAAAAAAATAAAAATAAAAAGCATATATTTACAAATATAAATGGCTCAAATATACACAAAATGGTGGGAATAATGCATGAAAAATTTTCAAATGCATGACGCTATCACACCCCCCCTCCCAAATTTGAACCTTACTAGTCCCTAGCAAGAACTAGCACAAAAACACAAACTAAACAAAATAAATAAAACCTAATTAATCCACTTTTCCGATTGCATTTAGCGCATGCAACAAGCTTTTTAAATCCCTAGGTTCCCCCTAGCGGACGAGTTGTTGTCTTGTGAGGGTTTGCAGAAATGACACCCACAAATATAAAGAAAAAGTACATTCCCCTTATTCACAAATATTAAAAACAAATTTCAACAAAGTGGGTATGCACAATAATCTATCTTCTCATAAGTTATGTAATGGTTTGATAACGTCGGGTTTTTCAAAAATCAACCGTCGGATTACTGTAAATTTTTTTAGGTATGACATACAGAAAAGGGACATCTAATCCAACGGTCTGTTTTACAAGATGTCATCTAAATTTGCCCATATGGAGGCAACTTAATGCAAAGTTGCATTTGGCCGACCTAATAATAGCATTAATGTCATATGTGAGAGAAATTAAATAAAATAATAATAACATGTCTATTGCACAAAGGTGTCACCAAGCAAACACGCCCCTTAAAATCCACGTGAAAAGAGTTTGACAAGCCCTTGAGTTGGACTTTTAGCGTGAAGTTGAGCCCTTGAGAATTTTGAAGAGCTTTACTAAGTTTAGGCTTTATTTCTAAAAGTGTGTGATGTGGGCCGTGGATCTTAAAATATAAAAAAGCATGTTCAACCAAAATATTAAACACGGTTGGACTAAGAAATTTTTTGGAAATTTGCACATCTAACTTTATTGACCCAAGCGAGCCACCCAACCTATTAGAGCCTCAGAGGTGGGTGAGCCATTTTGGTTGCCAGCTCTTTGCTAGGTCATGTTGAACCAAAATCCAAAACCACATTTTTATCACATTGTTAAAAACCTAAATGTTTATGTTTTTTGACCCCATAATTTGGTTGGTTATTGCAAAAAGTAGCTTGACTAAGTGAGACCCATGGTTTTTTCATTGACCCTAAGTCTCGAATCTTGACCAAATCAATTTTCGAATAGTTTTAGATGCTATATTTCCCATTTTCTTATCTTATTGAAACGTGGCTTAAAAACATTAGTCAATCAATATTCTTTTTAATTCATAAAGTCGGTTATGCTTAGGGGTGGCAAATGGGTGGGTATGTGTGAGACCCCAAAATTTTGAATAGTAAATTTTCTAATGGTAAA
>JAESVK010070453.1:0-11642 GCA_017140935.1 Hamamelis virginiana
GATAAAAATAGCCATATCATAAATGAATAAAGATCCATACAAGATATTATAATGAAATATAAAACCCTAAACTCAAAAGAACAATTGGTTTTAGGGCACAAATCTAACACAAACATCATTCTTGACAAACTGATGAAGCTCTTCTTGCATTGCAAGAACTCATTCCTCATTAAGTAGAGCTTCTTTGACATTCTCGGGTTTAATCTTAGAAGTATAACTAAGAAATGTCATCTCATTCTCAATTTGTCTCCTAGTCCTAACTCCAGCATCAGGTTTTCCTACTATATTCTCACTAGGATGGTATCTTTTAGACCAAGAGGTGGAAGGAATTGAATCATTAACAGGTGTGGTGTCAATCACTTGATAATAACTACCTTTTTCAACTTGAACATTACTAACATCAACATCTTGAGATGGTGAACATGGGACATTGAATGTTTCCTCTTCAACTTCAAGAGATTTGTCAATTTCCTTACTTACCATATCATCAATGACCACATTTATGGACTCCATGACAATAGAAGTCCTAAGATTGAACACTCTGTAGGCACGACTATTTGTGGAATACCCTAACAAGAAACCATCATCACTCCTAGAGTCAAATTTTCCTATGGATTCTCTATCCCTAAGAATGTAACATTTGCTTCCAAAAACTCTAAAGTATTTCAAATTAAGTTTCTTTCCTTTCCACAATTCATATGGAGAACATTGTGTGTGAGGTCTCACATAAACTCGATTGATAATATGACATACAGTATTGACTGCCTCAACCCAAAAATGTTTAGCTAAAGATTTGTTCAAGAGCATGACATAAGCCATTTCTTGAATGACTCTGTTATTTCTTTCAACAACACCATTTTGTTGTGGTGTTTTAGGGGCAGAAAACTCATGATTAATGCCCTCACTATCGCATAATTCACTGAACTCTAAATTTTCAAACTCCCTTCCATGATCACTCCTTAACCTGATGATTTGATTGATTGTACATCCTTTCTCAATTTGAAGTTGCCTACACAAGGCTTTGAAATTTTCAAAACAATCAGACTTCTCTCTCAAAAATTTTACCCAAGAGAATCTAGAGTAATCATCAACCAACACAAAAATGTATCTCTTTCCTCCTAAACTTTCAGTTCTCATTGGACCCATGAGATCAACATGTACAAGTTCTAGAGGTCTAGATGTATTAATACCATTTGTCCTTTTATGAGACACTCTAATTTGTTTACCTTTTTGACATGGTCCACAAACACTATCCTCAATTTTATCAAACTTAGGAACTCCTCTAACAATTTTATTTTTTGACAATTTTGAGAGGTCTTTGAAATTGATGTGACCAAGACGTTGATGCCAAAGCTCAACATCATCAACTTTGGCTCTATTACATACAAGGGACTCATTTGGAACTATCCCATAACAATTGTCACTTGTTCTTTTTCCTTCCAGAACACACTTTCCATCTTTACCAAAGACACGACATGTAGCCTTGGTAAAGTTCACTGAAAAATTACTATCACAGAGATGACTAATGCTAATAAGATTAGCTTTAAGGCCATCGACAAAAGGAACATCCTCTAGCTTAGGAAAGCCATAAGATTCAACAATCCCCTTACCTTGGATGTTTAACCTATTACCATCACCAAAAGTGACAGTTCCTCCATTACACTCTTCAAGGTAAACAAACAAGGACTTGTCACCTGTCATATGACGAGAGCATCCACTATTTACTTTCTTTTGCTCTCAAGGCAATGTGAACTACCATACATCTAAGACTCTCCTTTCTTACCCAAATTTTCTTACCAGTCCTAACCTCATGCGACTTAGGAAGTTTCCTATTTTGAACTTAAATCAACTTTTATCCTAGGAGCATTTCTCGGTCTAGACACATCATGAATTTTGTGAAGAAGAAAACAATTCGGTCTAATGTGACCAACTTTGCCACGATGATGGCAAGTGGGAGAAAATTGCTTAGCTTAACCCCTATTCATCAACTTGAAACAATTTAGTCTTGTATGATCAGTGACACCATAATGATGACAAATCACCTTTTTTTGTGAAAAACTCTTCACTTGAGTTTTTTCTTTCCTAGGACAATTAGGTCTTATGTGTCCTACAACACCACAAGAATGACATGTGGGAACCATCTTAAAGAAATTTGGATTGAAGTGAGGCCTCTTATGACTGGGGTGGGACAAAGTCTCATTTTCAAGAGATGACTTTGATGAAGGAACAAACTTGGTTCCCGAAGTTGATGGGACACTAGATGACCCAACATAACCTAGTCCTGATTTATCACTAAAGGACTTCCCAATACTAAGAATGTGATCCAATTTTTTACTCACATTAGACAATTTCAACAATGTTTCTTTAGCTAATTCCAATTCCTTTTCAAGATTTCTAACTTTAAAACTCAAACAACTGTTACTTTCAACCTCAGTCTTGAGTCTTGATTCAAGACTCTTAACTTCTTTTTGATACTCACTCATTTTTGAGACACAAGATTCATTATCCTGTTTCAAAAAAATAAGTTTATCATTCAAACCAAATTTTTCAGTTTTCACATCTTGTATGTGTAACACATGATTTTTCAACTCTTCTTTAAGCAATTCAATTTCTTTCTCATCAGACTTGGCTTTAAAGGCCAAAGTCAAATTTTTTTATTTTTAAGTTGATATGCCTCTTCATAGAGGTCATCATAAGCTTTTTGAAAATCACTGTCATCTTCCTCAAGACTTTCAGACTCATCACTAGACACTCCTAGCAATAACTCTATGTCATCTAGATCCTTTTTGTTGGAAGACTCTTCATGAGTTTCCAAAGACACAACAAAAGCTTTCAACTCATTTTCCTCAACAACATAAGAGAATTGATTATCAAAACACATGAGAGTACCAACAAGTTCATCAAGCACAATAGAATTCATATCATGACAATTCTTAATCTCAACAACTTTAACAGAGAATCTAGTAGTTAAAGAGTTCAAAACTTTGTTAACAATATTTGACTCGTGCACCTTTTCTCCTAAGTCATTCAAGGAATTCACAATGTCATAGAGTTTTGTGTAGAATTCACAAAAGCTTTCATGGTCACTCATCTTGATAACATCAAATTGATTCATTAGACTATTTAGTCTATGATCTTTCTTAGATATGTTTCCCTCATAAACAATCACAAGATGATCCCCAGCTTGTTTTGATGTTTCAAAATTTTCAATGAGCTTTAGATCATGATCATTTAGAGCATCACATATAATTTTGAAACCCATTTTATTCCAATTTTGAGAATCAATTTCATCCCTACTCCAATTTTCAAGAGGTTTCAAGATGAGTTCACCATCATTTTTCAACATGGGATGTGACCAACCCATTTCTACACTTCTCCACACATTAACATCAATGGATTGTAAAACGATTTTCATCTTAATTTTCCAGTAAAGAAACTTGATGTTCTCCAACCTTGGGGGTTTTTGAACACAAGTGGATTCACAAAAAGAATTTGTAGTCACAACAAAGGCGGTGAAATTACCCTCTTCATTGTCAGAGTCATTTTCGTGAGAGGTATTATTCTCCTCATCACTATCACTCAAGGTTGCATTATGAGCTTTATTTTGATTCTTTCTCTTTTCAGGACACTCTGCAGCCCTATGACCAGGGTTGTGACAATTGAAACATTATTTTCCAGTTTTTGAATTCCGATTGTCAACTTTTGATGATGATGTGCCTTGACCTTTGTCAAACCTTTTATTTTGATTTGAAAAACCTTGTTTAGCCTTAAGATATTTTTTGTATTGTTTAACAAACAGTGCAAGCTCATCATCATTCACATCAAGTACATTTTCATGCGATTTAAGTTCTTCCTTCATCGAAGACAAAGCAATACCTTTATTTTTACTTTTTGAATCTTTGAGATTCATTTCAAATGTTTGAATGGAGCCAACCAATTCATCCACTCGAATTGAGCCTATGTCTTTGCTTTCTTCAATGGCAGTGATTTTAGGTTGAAAACGATCAAGAAGAGATCTTAAAATCCTTTTAACAACTTGAAAATCAGGAATTCTTTCAGCAAGATTAAAAGATGAGTTAACAATGTCACTCAACTTAGCATAAAAATCTAAAAATGTCTCATTTTCCTCCATGCTAATTCTTTCAAACTGTGAAGTGAGCATTTGAAGTTTTGAGTTCTTGACTACGGTGGTACCCTCATGGGTTATCTTCAAGATATCCCATGCTTCCTTGGAAGTTTCACACATCATGATTCTATAATTTTCACTAGCAGTTAAAGTGTTGCAAATAGCATTCAGACCTCTACTATTCCAACTAGCTTTTTCTAATTCTCCATTTTCCCATAGATCAGCGGGTTTAGGTATGATATCCTCTCCAACTTTCATGGTGGGAGGAATCCAACCTCGCTCAATAGAGACCCACACTCTCTTATCTAGAGATTTCAGAAATATTCTCATCCTAGCCTTCCAATAAGCATAATTTGATCCATCGAACTTTGGTGGACGTGTGACAGAATTTCCTTCTTCCATGAAAGAATGAAATTATGATCTAGGGACACTATCACCTAGGTGTTAGCCTATCACAGTGATTTAGGCTCTGATGCCAATTGAAAAACCTAATCCCTACTAGATCACAAGTATTTCACACCTTTTAAAATCAAGTAACAAATATTTGTAAATCAACCACAATCAACAGACATATTTTGTATTGTAAAATGAACATCAAACAACATGTAGATAGAGAACACAATATAAATCAACTATCAAGAGGGATCCATGAACACAAGTATCATTCCATCCTTTTTTATAGTTAGAAATTGCATTGCGATGAATTAAATGAATACAAGATATACGTGGAAACCCTTTCGGGAGAAAACCACGGGAGAACAAGAGCAATCCACTATGAAATGAGAGTTATAGAGATTATACCATACACTCGATCTCACCAACCCATGGCCTAATGTACTAAGATCTCATCAACTCAGTCCGTCGAGTCCTCCTTCTTCAAAGCTTGCTCAGCAACTACTCAAGTAGCCTCACTCTTGATGCATTCATCCAAGAGCGATGAGAATGATTCTATCTCCATATAAGATTCTCACCAAAGATATGTAAGTCTGGTTTCCAAGGTTTCTAATCAAAGCTAAGAACAGTCCATGATCAATCACAATCAATGGATATTCAAGTTAAATCTCAATAAGGAAAGGGAAGAACAACAGCCCATGTTGGCCCAAAATATACTCTAGAGGGGGGGTGAATAGAGTATTGGCAATTTAAAAACTAATTTAAATATGGGATAGAGTGTTTTTGAAAACTCAAACTTTTAATAACTAGAATGCAAGATTAAATCTCAACTCAGCAAAATATAAAGCAAGTAAATAAATTTAAATGCAAGAGATAGAGTTAGAGAAATTCAAACACAAGGATTTTAACGTGGTTCGGTCTCCGCCTACGTCCACACCTCAAGATCTCCGTCTCAAGGATTAATCCACTATCAATCTCACTTCCGGTGGAGATTCAAACCTTTACACAGCCTTCTTTCACAGTGGAAGACTCTCACCAAACAAGGTTTATACAAAACCTTAAATTCACAAGAAATACAAGTGAATATGGATAACCACCAATATGATTCTCAACAACTCTGAGAATACATCAAATACGCTCTCAATAATATCTCTCAAAGATTTAAACTAATTTGCTCATAGAGAGAAATACAGGAATTGAATCACTCAAAAAATGATGAACACTTGTAAGCTGCAATAGTGTATAGGATTGTGTATTGAATTAAGCTTCATGGCAAGTGTATTTATAGCCTTAGAAATCAGCTATACGTTGGAGCGTCTAGGAGGAGCGTCTTGGCAATCTGCAGATTCAAACTGGTTTGAAAAATGCAACAAATCCGTTTGAAGATGCAGCCATGTTTGAATCAGCATTCACAATGTCAAATGTTGCAGCAGCAGCTTTGACAATTATTCCAACAGCAATCTGCCACTATTCCTGCAGAACACTTATTTACATATAAACATTTAAGTAAATGGTTGCATTTTACTTTTAATTACTTTTACTTTCATTTACTTAAGTTTACAATGTAAATAAGGAAGTACCCCCCATTTGGATTCAATGGAAAATACTAGAAAATCAAATTCCCAATAAATCAAAATGTAGAAAATCAATTTTAGTACAAAAAATAATTTTCGTCAACAGTGTCAAAAATTGATCTATCGAGTAAGGTATTATATACCACGTATAAAAGCTACCTCAAGGCTGTACTCAGTTAATGAGTATATAGGGATCAATTACCGCCAAAAATTATTTTGAAAAACTCAATATATCAAAAATTCATTTTTCATACTTAGCCAAATTTTTCATAGGGAAAAACAGTTTCTGGGAATAGTAACATCTTCAATACTTGAGCCTCCAATTCATGGATTTTGTTGTCCATTTGTTTGCTCCAGTCTATCTTGAAAATCTGTCTTACAAATTTAACATTTAAGCACAAGATATTTGGATAACGCAGCGGCAAATGTTTGTTATCATTAAAACCATATAACATATGCTGGATTGTAACCATTTAGGCTAACAATCTCCCCCTTTTTGATGATGACAAACAATTATGTAAAATTTGTAATTTAACCAAGTTAAGACAACAATTTCAAGACAATATAGCTAAGGCAAGACAACAATAATTTTACCATGTACATATTTCTCCCCCTTTTGTCGTCAACAAAAAGCAGTGAACAAGAGCAAGAAAAATATGCACTACAAAAAGATAGAATTTCCACAGCGTAAACCTTGAACTGATACATCAATGTTTAAAGCTAAACGGACCGATGAAGCTTCATTCCATGATAGAGTCGCGAACTTCATTATCGTCGGACGATGAAGTGTTAGCTGCCATCTTATGCTCTTGACAAAGAGTTGCAAGCCAACTGAAGTTAGGACTGAAGAGAATATTCTGAAAGATATTTTCTTTGTCATCGGTTGAGGAAGTTTGGCTCAATCTTTTCATTCCAAAGAATATGTATTAGAATATGAAGAGCTTGAAGATGTACTTTGAGGATGCTTCTCATACTCTTTTACATATTTTTGTATGCCAAACAGAATCAACCTCAAAAGAATATGTTCTTGAATATGGAACGGACAATCTAGAAATGATGAAAATTTAAAACCTCCCTCAAATGTAATTAGCAGAGATTTATAGTCATCTCATGACAAATTATATTTAAGGGACCTAGACTGTGATCCATACCCATGAGATTAGCAGAGATCTATAGTTACCAAGAAAGAACAAGTCGCCGATTGAGACGATTTCTCCATGGATAGCAGAGAGTTCTTAGTATGATTCGGTTGCAGAGCTAACCTTCATTGAGCTTTTGCTCAAGAAGATTAAGGAATCGACGGGAAGTTGCTAGTGCCTGGATCGATTTCAGCTTCCCTTCCGATTCTCTTCTTTGGTCTCTTTATAAAATCCTCTCTTTAACAATTATTAGTGGGTAGCAAAAGAGAGAGACCGAGATCCACTTATCACGGAGGGTGTCGGCTTGCCGACACTCTTAGGAATTATTGTATGTAAATGATCTCATGGTGCAACCGGATATTTTTGCATCCTAATCGTTCAAATAGAAGATTAATAGCAATAATGATAACAGGTGGAATGATGATGATGATCATTAATCTCTGATGTTCTCAAGGAGATGAGGAAAGCAAAGATTGGATCAACGAACACTGTATAAAAGAGGAACTCTTAGTACAACTCATTTAGCCATGATATATGACAGAAGAGAGTGAGCATTCAATAGAGTTTCTCATGAAGGCTGTTATAGGGAAGCTTGTAGGCTGCTTGTAGGTGGCTTTGTAAATGAACATGAAGAAAAGTGATATTGTTTCTACTATCACAAGTGACAGTGGAGACAGAATTCATCACATTTCTTAGATATCTGATGAGAAGAAATTATGCTTCTGAGAAACATGATCAAAGAAAGCTGAGCTTTTGATGTGTCTGAGAATAAAACAAATAGGATCAAGCCAAAACATTTGATGAAAGCTCTATGTAATGAAAGAAAATGAGAAAAATGATCATGAATCAAGACATGATGCTGCATTTTAAAGAAAAAAAATCGAGAATCAAAAGATGAGATTGAGATTTGAGTGAGTAAAATGAAGGAAGAAGCTCAAATTTATAAGAAAAAAAATCACGTGTGTGGACAAAAAGTCAAACTGATTTGAAATTTTTTTGAAATACGAAATCTGACAAAGCTGTTGAAAAACGTCTGTGCGTTTGAAAAAATTGGCTTTTTCTTTTGAAAAAGTCTGAATTTTCTAAAAAGATGTGATTTCGTTTGAAAAAAGAACCAGAATTCACGCTGAAAAAGTCGTGATTTTGTTTGAAAAAAGAACCAGAATTCACGCTGAAAAAGATGTGATTTTGTTTGAAAAAAGAACCAGAATTCACGCTGAAAAAGTCGGCTGGTAAAGTAGTGATTGCTGGATTCTAACCATTTCATAAATCTCAGATGAATTCAAGATTTTCAATCATTCAAAAAAAATTTCAACTCTCTGAATTGTGATTTCATCTTTTCCGAGCTTATTCAATGGCTTCCCAATTTTCTCACAACATTCCTGACTTGAATGAACCAAATGTGGCTTATACTCGACCTATCATTGTTCCTCGGGATAACAGTTTTTCCCAAAGGTCGGATGCAGATGCTGTGAACGAGTCCATGATCCTTTGTATAAGGGCTACCCATTCAGTTGCCAATATGGCCCAGCGCATGCGAGCTAGAATGACTGATGTTGAGCGATTAACTCTTCAAGTTCAAGTTCTACAACAGTTAATTGCTGGAATGAAGAAGAAGAATAGGATCTTGAAGAAGGAGAATACAGATTTAAAATTTCTAGCGGATTCATATGCCAAGGAGTTAGATCCAAGGCTTAAGAAGCTAGAACAATATAATAACCAGATTCAAGAAACTCAAGAGAAGCTTTTGGTTGAAGTCCAAAAGATTTGTGTAGCAGCTCCTTCTCCTCGGGATCGCCCCACAAAAAGTGTATGAAAAAAAAATTATTTATGAGAAATGCAATATTTTCTTTTTATTTGAAATACAAGTTTATATATATATATATATATACACACACACATATAAATTGAGACATGCTCCCCCTCAACAAATGCATACATAAAGTGTAGTAGGAAGATCATGTAATGTCTAAAGGTCTACACATACCAAGATCACGTCGAATAGTGCAAAAACGATCATCATTGAGAGGTTTCGTTAAGATGTCTGCCAATTGATGGTCTGTGCCTACAAATTCAAGTTCAACATCTCCTCTTTGCACATGGTCTCTTATGAAATGGTGCCTAATTTCAACGTGTTTTGTGCGTGAGTGCAAACATAGATTTTTAGAAATATTGATAGCACTAGTGTTGTCACATCTAATGGGGATGTGATCAAGTGTGACCTTAAAGTCCTCAAGTTGTTGTTTCATATACAAGATTTGAGCACAACAACTTCCTGCTGCAATATATTCAGCCTCGGTTGTGGAAAGAGATACTGAAGTTTGTTTCTTGCTAAACCAAGAGACAAGCGCGTGGCCAAGAAAATGACAAGTGCCACTAGTACTCTTCCTATCGGTTTTACAACCGGCAAAATCAGCATCTGAATAACTTACAATAACAAAAGGAACATGCTTAGGGTAAAATAATCCTAAATCACATGTACCAATCAAATATTTGAAAATACGCTTAACAGCAAGCAAGTGAGATTCCATAGGATTAGCTTGAAAGCGAGCACACAAGCATACACTAAACATGATATCTGGTCTACTAGCGGTTAAGTAAAGTAAACTACCAATCATACCTCGATAAAGCTTTTGGTCTACTTTCTTACCATGTTCATCACCATCAAGCTTTGTTGAAGTACTCATAGGAGTGGGGCTTGGCTTAGCGTTTTCCATACCAAATTTCTTCAACATGTCCTTTACATATTTGGCTTGATTGATGAAGATGCCATTTTGTGTTTGCTTGATTTGAAGTCCAAGGAAGAAAGTCAATTCTCCCATCATGCTCATCTCAAATTCATCTTGCATACATATAGCAAACTCATTGCATAAAGCATCATTAGTAGCTCCGAATATAATGTCATCAACGTATATTTGTACTATAAGCATATCACTATTTGTCATCTTAATGAAAAGGGTAGTGTCAATTTTGCCTCTAATGAAACCATTATTAAGCAAAAATCCACTTAACCTCTCATACCATGCTCTTGGTGCTTGCTTGAGTCCATAAAGAGCTTTTGAAAGTTTATAAACATGATTGTGCAAATTGTGATTTTCAAAACCGGGAGGTTGTTCAACATATACTTCCTCCATAATATAACCATTTAAAAATGCACTTTTCACATCCATTTGATAAAGTTTGAAATCTTTATGGCAAGCAAATGCAAGTAGCATGCGGATGGCTTCTAATCTAGCAACCGGTGCATATGTTTCATCATAATCAATGCCTTCTTGTTGGTTATAGCCTTGGGCAACAAGTCTTGCTTTGTTTCTGACTACATTACCATTCTCATCCTTTTTATTTCGAAAAACCCATTTAGTACCAATGGTGGAATGGTTATGTGGTCTAGGAACAAGTTCCCAAACTTTGTTTCTTTCAAATTGATTAAGCTCTTCTTGCATAGCTATAATCCAACTTTCATCGTTTTCAGCCTCATTAAAGTTTTTAGGCTCAATTTGAGAAACAAATACAATATGATTGCAACCATCTCTAAGATTAGAACGAGTACTCACCTTGCGTGAAGGATCACCAATTATTTGATCAATTGGATGATTCCTCACAAATTTCCAAGCTTTTGGCAATTCTTGAGGATCATTTGAAGGTTCCATCTTTTCATTTGAAGAGCCCTCCTTTGGTTGCTCTTGGGGTGCATCATTTGGTGTAGAATCACCAATGTTGAGCTTGCCAAGCTCTTCATTTGTATTTGATAGCATTTTACTGTTTTCATCCTCATCAACAACAATCTTAGGAGAAAATGGATTAGATTCATCAAATACAACATGCATAGATTCTTGCACAGTTAGAGTACGTCTATTATAAACACGATATGCTTTACTATTAGTTGAATAACCAATAAAGATGCCCACATCGGATTTTGATTCAAATTTTGCAAGATAATCTTTATCATTCAAAATAAAACACTTAGATCCAAATACTTTGAAATAACCAATGTTTGGTTTTCGACCTTTCCATAGCTCATCAGGAGTTTTGGCTAGAATAGGTCTAATAACCACTCTATTTCCCACATAGCAAGCGGTGCTAACCGCTTCCGCCCAAAAGGTTCTAGGAATTTTATGTTCATTAAGCATGGTTCTACCCATCTCTTGTAATGAACGATTCTTCCTTTCAACCACTCCATTTTGTTGTGGAGTTCTGGGAGCTGAAAAATTATGTGAGTATCCTTGTTCATCACAAAAATTTTCGATGTCTTGGTTTTTAAACTCTCTACCTCTATCACTTCTCACACTAATGATGGAGTGGCCTTGTTCTTTTTCAATTCTTTTGCATAATTTAATAAATTCGCCACTAGCATCACTCTTGCGAGCAAGGAATAAAACCCATGTATATCTTGAATAGTCATCAACTAAA
>JAESVK010070455.1:0-25398 GCA_017140935.1 Hamamelis virginiana
AGGCTTCTGCTATGTCCACTCTGCACTCAGGTTTGAGTAATTTTGATTCTTTAGGTATTTCTTCCACCACTTGGATATTTGATTCTGGTGCCTCTCATCATATGACTCCAAACCTATCTCTTCTTAAAAATTGTGTCCCTCCATCTTCTCCTATTACCATAGCTACTGCAAATGGATCTCACATGCATGTTAAATATATAGGCTCTGTCCTTCCTTCCTCTAGCTCCTCTCTCTCTATTCCTAATGTGTTTTTTGTTCCTCACTTGTCAGTTAATTTGCTTTCTATAAGTCAGTTATCTGATTCTGGTTTTGATGTTATTTTTTCTTCTTTGACTTGTGTTGTGCAGGATCGGGTATCCAAGAAGCAGATTGGGATAGGGCATAGAAATGGTGACTTATATGCGGTGGATTCTCTTCAGATTCCCGAGTCCAGTTTTTCTTCTACTTTATCTTCATTTTCTCTTACCAATAAGTCCTCTCCTTTTTATCTATGGCATGCTAGGTTAGGTCATGTGTCTTGTGCTCGTTTAAAAAGTCTTGTTAAGTCTGGTCAAGTCTGGTCATTTAAGCAAAGTCCCTATTGATGATATTCGAGATTGTAGTGAATGTAAACTTGCAAAAATGAAGGCTTTGCCATTTAATAAAAGTATGTCTATTTCTGATTCACCATTTGCTCTTGTTCATACTGATGTGTGGGGTCCTTCCCCGGTTATTACTAAGGGTGGTTCTTCTTATTATGTTTCCTTTATTGATGATTATAGTAAGTTCTGTTGGGTTTATCTCATGTCTCATAAATCTGATTTTTTTTTTTTCGCATTTTTAGAGAATTTCACTCTATGATTCAAAATCAATTTTCCACGACTATTAAAGTTCTTCTTTCTGACTTGGGGGGTGAATATTTTTAACAGAATTTACTGATTTTCTTCTTAACATGGGCATTTCTCACCAGTCTTATTGTGCTGATACTCCTGCACAAAATGGTGTTGCTGAGCGGAAACATCACCACATTCTTGACACCGCTCGTTCTCTTCTTATTTCTTCTTCTGTTCCCTCTGTCTTCTGGGGTGAAGCTGTTCTCACTGCTGTCTATCTCATTAATCGTACACATACTCCTCTTCTTTCTGGTTTGTCTCCCTATGAAAAACTCTTTTGTCAACCTCCAAATTATTCTCTTCTTAGGGTGTTTGGATGTACTTGTTTTATTCTTTTTCCTAAACGAGCTCGTACTAAACTTAGTGCTCGTTCTGTCTTATGTGTCTTCTTAGGCTATAGTTCATTTCAGAAAGGTTTCCTTTGCTATGATCCCCTTTTTAAAAAATTGTATGTCTCTTGTCATGTTGCCTTTTTTGAACGTGTTCCTTTCTTTTCTATTCCTTCTCGCATAGTTCCTATTAGTAAAGAAGATCTTGTCTCTATTGATCCCTTTCCTTCCTCTGTTCCTCCAGATGAGTATATCTCTGATTTGGATTCTTCTGCTGTTCCTCCTGTTTCGTCTAATGCTTCACATTCTGACTTTCCTTCTTTTCCCTTAGTTTATTCTCGCCGGACTTCTTCTCCTCCTCTCTCGTTCGACGCCCTTCCTGATGTCTTACCAACTGCTGACTTGGATACTGATGATCCGCCCACACGCCGATCCTCCCGCCTTCGTCGCCCTTCGGTAAGACTTGGTTTTTCTAATACTTATTATTCTCTCTCTTTTCGGAGTTTTCTCACTTCTGTACATTCTTATTTTGAGCCTCGATCCTATAAGGAAGCCTGTTCTGATCCTAATTGGATTGATGCTATGCAAACTGAATTGGATGCTCTACATAAGACTGGTACTTGGGATTTGGTTCTGTTACCTGCAGATAAGAATCTTGTTGGATGTAAATGGGTATATAAGGTCAAGACAAATTCTGATGGCTCTTTAGAGAGATACAGAGCTCAGTTAGTTGCCAAAGGTTTTTCTCAGGAGTATGGTGTTGACTATGAGGAAACCTTTGCCCCTGTTGCCAAGATGACTACTGTTCGTACTCTGATTTCTGTGGCTGCTGTTCGTCATTGGCCTCTTTTTCAGCTTGATGTGAAAAATGCTTTTCTTAATGGGTTTTTGTCCGAGGAAGTGTATATGCGTCCTCCCCCTGGTCTTCCTCATACATCAAGACTGGTGTGTCGTCTTCGTCGAGCTCTATATGGTCTCAAGCAGTCTCCGCGTGCTTGGTATGATTATAGACCACTATCTCTCAAATCGGCTTCACTCCGAGTACTTATGATTCTGCCTTGTTTATTCGCCATACTTCTAGTGGTCTGGTGGTTATTCTTCTATATGTGGATGATATGATCATTACTGGTTCTGATATTTCTGCTATCGATGTGGTTAAACGTCATCTTTTTGCTGAATTTGAGATGAAAGACTTAGGACCCCTTCGTTATTTTTTGGGCATTGAAGTTGCATCCTCTCATTCTGGTTATTTGCTCTCACAGGCTAAGTATGCTAATGAGTTGATTCATCGGGCTCAATTTACTGATTCTAAGTTTGTGGATACTCTTATGGAGTTGAATGCCAAATTATCTACTTCTGATGGTGTGCTTTTGGATGATCCTACCCCTTATAGGGAGCTTGTTGGTAGTTTAGTCTACCTCACTGTGACTCGACTTGACATTGCTTATGCTGTACATATTCTCAGTCAGTTTGTTTCTGCTCCTCGTTCTATTCATTGGGGTGCTCTCATGCGTGTTCTTCGTTATATTCGTGGCACTATCTTTCAGAGTTTGCACTTATCGTCTACTTCTACACTTGAGTTGAGCGCTTATGCTGATTCTGATTGGGCTGGTGATGTTAATGATCGCAAATCCACTTTTGGCTTCTGTGTCTTTCTCGGTGATTCTCTTATCTCCTGGAAGAGCAAGAAGCAGACTGTGGTTGCTCGTTCTACTGCCGAGGCTGAATATCGTGCTATGGCTCAGGTCACCGCTGAGGTGATATGGCTTCGATGGTTACTTTCTGACTTGGGTGTCTCTATCTCTCCTTCTACACCTCTCTATTGTGATAGCCAAAGTGCCATTCAGATTGCTCACAACACAGTCTTTCATGAGCGTACCAAACATATTGAAATCGACTGTCATTTTATCCGTCAGCATGTTCAAGCTGGGACTATTAAACTTTTTCATGTCTCCTCCGCTCTCCAGCTGGCCGATTTCTTTACTAAGACTCACACATCTGCTCGGTTTCGTTTCTTACTTGACAAACTCTCGATGCTCTCTGCGCTATCATCATGAGTTTGAGGGGGGGTGTGAGCTGTACATAGTATTTGGCTATATTTTAGTTTCCATAATTATTAGTTTCCATGTATTAAGAGTTTCCATGTTTCTTAGTTTCCATAGTTTATTAGTTTCCATTTTTCTTAGGTTGCTATATTTTGTAGAATTGACTTTCCATTATTTTGTAATAGCTTCTCTATAAATTCTAGGTTTGTAATCTTATTGAATATACTTTTGAATAAGAGATTGTTCTTTTCTCTTGAAGATAGTTTTCAGTAGAATATCGTAAGAAACATCAAAATAAATAGGCCCTAGTGCGATACAGTATCATGGAATAATTTGTTAAATTTTAACTTTTTAAAAAGAATATAATTGTTAGTAAAAGTTACACCATTGTTTTTTATACAAATGAAGTGTTAGGTTGTTCTTCTGAATATCATAAAATATCATAAAAGTACTGCTCCCTAAAAATTATAAAAGGGACTAATTTATAAATTAAGTAAATATGTTGAAATGACTGAGATCTTGGCCGGGCCGAAAAGCGACGACCGAGATGAAACGAGACAACCAAGATCACAGCCGAAATGAAACGAGACGACCGAGATCTCGGCCAATATGAAATGAGACAACCGAGAGGCCGAAATGAAACGAGACGACCGATATCTTGGCCAAGACGAGACGAAATTATGCAAATCTTTGTTAAAATGAAGATATGACTTCTCTTCATATATTCAACTCGGGAGAACTTCTCGTCTCGATCCCTACCTAGACCTAAATGACTTAACTCAGTTATCTCAATCTCGGCCCAAACTTTGAACCATGCTCATAGGATACACATCTTGCTCAATTAGGGTGGATCGGGTTATGTTGGGACTTCTAAGCTAGTGCTTTCCTTTAATAGGCCCAAATTTATGGTGGAGTTAGTTCTTTTAGATCACGTAGTTCCGTTTAGACACAATAAGGAGCAACACCATGTCATATTGCTTTTAGGATGCATCACAAGGTTGCAAATCGTGTTTGAAGTTAGTAGCTCGAGAGGGGCTCAAGGTTCATGTTATGAGCACAATGGTAATCAATGTTAGGAGCGGGATGAGTTACGCCCCCTCTTTTATTTGTGGTAGGCATTACTACCTTATCTTGGCTATTAAATTCTAGCATGGAAAAAAGTTTGTTGTATAAGTGCAAGCAAATGCGCCTTGATGACAAGAGAACCCTATAGGGTGGGCTAGTGCCTAAAATAACACTACAGAACCACATAAGTGAAGGTTATATGGTGAAAGCATCAATAGATTTGTTTGGCTTAGCATGCTTTAGGCTTCAATTTGAGTCAGGAAATCACTTGAATGATTAAGGTTAGCATAAACTTATGTGAATGATAGAGTGCTGCAGAGTTATCAGCTATGTATTGATTTAGATTGTGAGAGTTGGTATCATAGCAAGAATCCTTATGTGGTGGCAACCTTTGTGATGCATAGGCTCCATGAATTTCAATAGCGGCATTCTATGGGATCTTCAACAAGGGATTGTGCAATAACAGCTTTGCATGAGTTTGGCACATGACGTCCTAAAAGGTCACCAAAGACCAAGGTATTAAATATCGTTAATATCGACGATATATCGCCAATATATCGGAATATTCCAATATATCGGAATATCGGCCATTACCGATACAAAAACACATGGACATATCTTTTCCTCGGAATATCGGTCGATATATCGAAAAATATCGCCGATATTATTGCATATTGGTAAATTTCCTGAAGAAAAAGGCAAGAAATCGCAGAAACTTGACTATATATCTGCGATATCTACTCCTTTATTATCCTGCTCCTGCTCCTGCTCATCTTCTTCTTCTTATTTGGTGAGTGAGTGCGACAGAAGAGATAACAGAGGTGGAGTGTGTGATCGGTGCTGAGGAATCTTCCTTCCCAGTGCCCGCGGTGTTGGCCTGAAGTGTGCTCGGCAATGTCGTCTTGGCTCTTGGTGACTGTGCTGCCAGCCTGCAACCAGTTTTTCTTTTCTTTCTTCTTTCTCGTTCTCTCTCCTTCTCTCTTTCTCTCTCTTCTCTCTTGGGGTTGGTCGGACTCATATCTTGTTCCAACAAAGAAGCTTTAAGAAGCTTCTAAATTTATTGATAGACATGAGATTTAAAATGTTATTCTTTTCTTATATTTATTATTGAAAATTAACTCCTTTATATTTATTATCAAAAAGACCCAAAAACTAAGTTTTATATTAAAAATAATTATATATCTTTTACTAATAATTTTATGCCTTTAAAAAAATTATAATTTAATAACTTTTTATATAAATTATTCCGACTCTTTAATTACATTTACGAATAATACTATAACAATATATACATCCCTATAAAGAGTATCCCTAATCAATTCAAGCCAACCACTTCTTTCAATGGTTGATTTTGGTTTTTTTTTAAAATGGCTAGATCATTGGCCACATCATTAGGGATACTTTTTTTTTTGGGGGGGGGGGGGGTATTTTAATGGTACAAAAATGCAGCACATTTTCTTCTACCCTCTACGATACAAACTTGTCTTATATGCATTTAAATTGCAATGTTTTAATTCTAAATAGTGTATTATTATCTAAATCATTGTTTTGTAGAGCTTCATTGAACATATGTGTTTAACTAATAATATATGTCATATCTTTGAATTGATATCATATATCCGATACGATCGACATATCCGTCAATATATCCGTGTTTTGGGACCATCGATATATCCGTCGATACTGATATTTAATTCCTTGCCAAAGAGATGCTTGTTATGGATCACATTATCAACACACACATCGAGAGATACACTCTTGAGAATGACTCTAAACTGGGTGCCAATGGAGCATGCTTGCTTGGTGTGAGGTAGTTTATGAAGCCATGTCGTCCGAGAGAATAAAGTAGCATGTTCTAGGTTTTGCATGATATGTGAAAGAGACACTAATGAGTGCAAGTTAAGAAAATTATTAGAAAAAAAGTATATGAGAACCTAGTGTGACATGGTCAACTATCCCATAATTGGACTCCAGTAATGGGGGAATGATGTATAGTAAGAGTGTAGTTCAGTCAGGTCGAACCTGACCCAACTTGAATTTTGAGTGGGACTTGGCAACAATTTTGATAGCTTGGATTCAGATTGAGTTGAAATACCACAACTGAACCTCATTCAGGTTCGGCTTTGGTTGAGATGCTAGGCAGCCCACAACCCTAAATTATGTAATTATAATTATATATATATATATATATATATATATATATATATATATATATATATATAGCAATGATCCTGTCAACATATGCTTACATAGGCTTATGTAAGCATGAAGCTAAAATTTAATTGTGAAATACATATTTAAGCATAAGTTTATGCAAGTATGAAGCTAATAGATAATTATGTGATACATATTTTGAAAAACTGACTATTGGATCAGATACTATACTTATGCACGTCATACATTCCAAAAATCATAGTGATCCAACAGTCGGTTTCTCATAAATGTTTCCTTTTTTTTTTTCATGCATGCCAAAAATATATGTACATATAGTTATACAAATATTTTCAATATATGTGTAATATGAAAATTTGTTTCTTTTTTTTTATAAATTTATATTATAGTGCAGGAGGATGGAATCATAATATCTTTTATGAGTATTCAAACAGATACCCAATTTGTTCCAACTCATTCATGAGGAGGAGAACTGAGATAGAGCCCATAACAGTCAGAAGGAAAGAGGGGCTGAGAAAGAGCTATTAAGAAGTGAATAGAGAGAGAAGGGGATAAGCGAATCCGATCACAAAATGAGATAGGCAATTGATTCAATTTTCTAGGAAGGAATAACAATTACAGTAAGCCCTGACCTTCTAACTTATCTGCACAGTTCCATGTATATGGCATACTTATTCCTCTTCTATTTTTAGATAAATTTATTGCTTTAGATCTGGTATGTTGATTTTATGATTGATTGTTTTTATCTCCACGATTTTTGCCTTCTTGTGTTTAGAATCTTTCAACTCGACCAAAACCAATTGAACCACACCTAACCAAAGCTCAACAGTTGAGCACAAGTTGGACAGCTTTGGTTAGAGGTCGAGTTAGGTTTGGCCCCGGGGGCAAAGGATACTCCTCACCCCTCAAGTTGAGCTTAGGTTGGCATCTAACCTAACCCGACCTGTCCGAGTTGCAACCCTAATGTAAAGGATGTTAACTAGAAATGCCAATTGTGTTATTTGGGATATTTTCCTAAGGACCCTATCATATGATTTTTCTAAGTCAATAAACACTCTATAAAGGTTCTTTTTCTCGTCTCAATGCTTTTCCTCATCTACCTGAGTAAAAAAAAATTACTTTCACAGTTGATCTTCTTGGCATGAAACCAAATTGATTTTTTTAACACTAATCTTCGCTCACTCACTCTCTTCCAAAGTTTCATCATATGACTTTTGAGCTCAATGTCATGATAGTTAGTAAAGCTTTGAATATTGAATCTGTTCTTACATAGAGATACTAGAGAATTTTCCTCCATTCATCAAGCATTGTTTTAGTCTTTAATATTCTATTAAACTTAGACAGCCAAACTATACCATCATCAACCATGCAGTTCAAAGCCTCAATGGAAATTCTGTTTAACATCTTTCCCTATTTTCACCTTTTTTATAATTTCCTTCACCTCCATTATCCAAATTCTTCAAAAGAAACATACTCAACAAAGTCATTTTTCTAAATCAACTCTTCCACCTTTCCTTAATCCCGTCCTCATTTACTAAAACTTTCCGATCCTCACCTTTAATTCAATTAATTAAAAATAGCACGTCGCAATAATAATTACAATAGAAACAACAACAATAGTAATAATAATGCCAAAAACATAGCTTCATCGAGTGCAATTTTGTGATGCAACTAATTTTACCATAATTGCCAAAAACATAGCTTCATTTATTCACATGCATTGCAGGTGCAACACCAACTACTCATAAGAAATCAACTTAACACCCACCAAGAAAGAGATTCCAAATTGAAAATAGGAATTCTCAAGTCTCAACATTGGGAAAGAGAAAACAATAAAAGCACGTGTTAGGTATTCCACTTATTCGGGCACTCCATTCTTTTGGCCATCCCTTGATCTCGGGTATTTAAAAGACAAAATTGCCCTTTATTCCAGAAATCAAAACAGGGTCAACTCTGACTCTGTTCAGGGGAAGTTTCCTGATTAACAAAAACTTGGATGTCCACACTAAACAATCTTTGCAATAGTGCTCGAAAGCATAGAATGTTTTTGTTTCTTTTGAAAAACTCACTTGTAGTCGCAGACGCGAAGCAAGCCTCCATCTTTGCAAACAAAGCAGTAATCCTCTGCAATCTCTTCCTTCTTTCTCTTATTCTTCCTCTTCATTTCGATCACTCTTCCTGAAATCAAATAAATATATAAATAAATAATACAATTATAAATCTTTTCTCTCCCTCTCTAAAAGTCACACTCTTTCTCTCTCTTAAGTTTGATCAACTTTAGTAAGAACTTTATTTGAGAAAATATCAAAGGACCATTTAAGAAAAATCAAAGAATATACCACTTATGTTTCAAAATTCAGGTACTACAATGCAGATATGGCGATTATCAAAAGACCCATTTCAGAAAAAAAGGCAAAACATCGTGAAACACACACACATACACACATGCACTCTCTTCTAAAATATATACACTATTACTCTTTATCTCTCTAAGTTTGATCAACTTGAGAGCTTTATGTGAGAAAATATCAAAGACCCATTTAAGAAAAAGCAAAGAACATACATTTTTAAGTTTCGAACTCAAGAACTACAATGCAGTCATAGCGATTATCAAAAGACCCATTTGAGAAAAAAAAAAATCAGAACTAATGGAAGCACACACATGCCTCTCTTCTAAAATATATTTTTTCTCTCTCTAAGGTTGATCAACTGTGGAAAAATGGAAGACCCGTATTGGAGAAGACAAAGAGCATCATACCTTTCAGCCTGCAAAGTCAATAACTACAATGCAGTAACGGCGATTCTTGAAAGCCCAGAACAAACAGCCAAAAAAACAGAGTCCTATTTTCAGTAGAAGAAACTAAGAAAGAACAATAAAAGGGTATATTGGGTTTGATGCTTCTGACTGATTTTAAAAGAAATGACAGGTGGGTCAGAGGGAGGATTGTTCTGGAATTATTGAATTAAGATTCTTGAAATTTAAAAATTTTCCGTTGAAAATGGAGAATAAAATTAAGATTCTGGAATTATTGAATTAAGTTTGAATTAGTTTAGATATGACTAATATAATTCTAAAAAAAATAAAAATAAAAAGGGTAAATAAGATTTTTTTGCATATGTATTTTTTAAATAGGTTATTTCAGTGGTTTAAATGTTAATATCAATCATAATATGTTTATGTTGTAGTATATTTGAATTTTTAAAAATTAATTATTCATTAAAATACACTTATATTGAATGTTATAAACAATTTTACCTTTTTAAAAAATTTTAATTAACCAGAATATTCTTTAATAAATTTATTTCCAAAAATGATTGTTTACTTCTTTTTAGGAGTCATCTTTTCAATTAGCTTCCTAATCTTAATCATCTTACTACTGCCTTGTTTCCTTGCTATTCAAGATTCCTAATCTTAATCATCTTACTACTGCTTCTACGTAAGTCTCCTTAGTAAATGATTGTTTATTTTTTTAATTTCAGTATGATTTTTCTTCTTCTTATAATTGTAGCTTTATTCTGGAAAAAAATAATAATTGTAACTTTATTAGTGTTTAAAAGGTTTTTTGTTGTTTTCTTTACTAAGCAAGCAATGATTACAAGTTTTGTCATAATCACACTTGTTATTGAATAATATGTGATTATTTCATTCAGTAATTTTGTTACGAATACGGATAAATATTTATACAAAAACTTATATTTTTAATAAACGGATTATAAAATTCGTGACATGAAAAAAATTACAATGATCCAACGGTCAATTTCTAAAATAAAGAATGAAAAATTTTAACAATTTTTACCATTAATTAATGTCATTGTTTTTCACAATGTGATTCAATTTTTACCATTAAATAATGTTACAATTTTTCATAGTGTAATTTTAGAAACCTACTATCACATCCAGTAATTTTGGTAATCGTGATATACATGTATAAAAAGAATATCTAATTTAATTCCTGGTTTTTTAAATACCTATTCTATATTAACTAAAAATCTAAGTACTCGTATAAACTTATATGTGTGCGTAGCTATAAGAAAAGAATTCTTATTTTATATATGAATTATGGATTGTTGGACCAAAAAATAAAGAACTGATCTATAGATTAATTGTTATTATGTTGTTTGACTTTAGTCATATTGATTAATAATGGACAAAGTTCATAAAAGAGAAGATGCGTCTGAACTCTCCAAACCGAGCCTTATACTCACCTTATACTCACGATATTTATATCTATATATTTATACTATTTATGAAAGTCTAAATAATTGAAAAACTTGTAGTTCATTCAAATATGAGTGATTCTATTGCCATCCACACAATTGGCTAATTAATGACACCCACTAACTGATAAAAAAATTTATTACTATTAAGGGCAGTATTAGATAAATAAATAAATAATCATATTAGTTCCTCCACCCACCGTCTCCTTCCCATATTCATCTCTTTTCATAAACCGTGATCTTACAAATCTCTACACTCTCAGAATAATTTCCTACAAACTCTAATAATACAAAAATGTGTTTGTTAATTAATAGACAATGAGCTAGTCATGTGGGATGATCTTAACAATGAAAATATGTATTTTTTCAAGTACGATTTACTTTTTAAAATCCTTTTAATCTTCAGTTCGTGTTTTTGTTCAAACATGTGATATTGAACACTGGTTAATGTTCAAATATGACTAATTAAATATCTCACTATATTTAGTCCCCAACCTAACATATAGACATGTTCATTAGGGGTTGTTAGCCTTATGGCTTCAATCCAACTTTGTTGAATGATTTTGATAATAACAAATACTGTCTTGTGTTTCTAATGGTTTCCATTTAATGTAAATTTGTAAGATAGGAACCAAGCTATCAATGAGGAAAATCAACATGCATGAAGTTCAAGCTCTATGTACTACTTTGGAAGATTATTAATGTAACGCCTTTTCTTGACAATATGTACCAATCATCTAGGTAGGTCGACACGTGTCAAACTGAAGTTACAACCTTATACGCTCATCCATATTTCCATACTCAAGAGATAGAAAACATTTATATTTAAAACATGAAATAAAATGTGCATACCTATGTCCCAAGTCAAATAATACTTATTAGTAATTAACAAGTCTTTTTAATAAAAATATTGTAATGCCAACATCCCTGGCATATGGGCACAAACATAATATACATAAAAATGTCCATGAAGTCTAAACTTTATCCCTACTTAGAACGTACTGCAGAAATGCACCAAAAGCTACTAGTCCAACAGCATAATGCAAGGAATGCACCAAAATATCATAATGCCAACATCCCTGGCATATGGGCACAACCATAATATACATAAAATGTCCATGAAGTCTAAACTCTATCCCTGCTTAGAACGTACTGCAAGAATGCATCAAAAGCTACTAGTCCAACAACATAATGCAAGGAGCTCCCCTCAGGCGAGCTACTACCATACATCTGAAAATCTGCTGCATAAAACACAACGTGAGCATGGAATGCTCAGTAGAAATATTATTCTCAACTAACAACGATAATATTGATACATGGATTATTTATCAAACAACAAGGATTAACATTTAAAAGAACAATTTATGAAATCTTGGTGGGCATTACAGTTATAAAGCATCATCTCTGGAATATTTCCAATAACCTAACCAATTTCCATATCCATACTTAACCACTGGCTCGCGGAAGTATAACAGGGTGCTACATTCAGGCTAACAAGCCCCTAGCTCAGCCATGCTAAATATAACCACTATGGGGTTCTTCATCTGAGGGTATATGGCCAGTTACCTTGCACGGTCAACTGCTAAGCCACTTGCAGGACTATTCCTTCGGGTCCGCTCTAAGGCTCCACCCAGGACCATGAGCCTTATAAACCTACTGCGATAAAAACTGAGCCACAACCAAATTTTCCATTCGCAATACATCACATTTGTTAAATAGATATAAATCATAACAGATGGCACGTAAACAAGATTATCAACATCATTTCATACAGTAAGTATCTTTCCAAAATAAGTTCAAGTAATCAAGTGATATGCCATTCCAAGTCATCATAAATCATGCCACACAATTACCTGTCAAAACAAGTATAATACCATGCAACAATGGTTATTCGAAATACATTTCAAGGTTTATCAACGTGAACATTTCAATGAAAACATATTATCAATGCTAGCGAGGACAAACATATTCTTACCTTTCACCATGCACTCTTTAGACTCCGGTTCTTTATCCACAATGCAACCCTAGCTGGAAAATGGGTAATCTACTGGGCTATCCGGATCTGAAATAAAAGATAGAACAATGCAATTTAACTCCTAACTCAAGAACATGCACAAAAGGAAAATAATCCAAGGCCTTGACTCTCCAAAGACCTTAATTTTGCTCTTAAAACCTTTAAAATAACCCCAAAGGAAAGAAGGTTAGAAATACTAAGTAAAACAGAAATGAAAAACCAAAGAGGAGGAGGTCTATCGATAGACCCTAGGTTCTCTATCGATAGAGGCATGTCTATCGATAGACCCTCTATCGATAGAGAGATCTATCGATAGGCTCCAAATGACCCTATCGATAGTGACACCCCTCGACCTTTCCATTTGCAGCCCCAGGGAGTTCCTCTATCGATAGAGGTCACCACTTCTATCAATAGAGCACCTCCAGATTTGCCAGACACGAGTAGCTTCGAGCCCCTTTTACACAAACACTCCAAAAACTTCTTCAAATCAAAATCCAACCGTTCAAACACTAGATCTATCCCAAATAAACTCATATAACTTTAAATTTGCCAAAAATCTCAAGATCCAACGGCAAAATGTGAAAACCACAAAGTTTTAGGCATAAAACCCACATAAACCCAAAATGAAGAATATACTCAAAACTAGCTTCAAATCTCTCAACAGACCAACAATATATAACCCCAAACACTTCAAATCAGCCGATCTACACTTCGCATACACCCAATCCTTACTAATTCGACAAACCCACAAAATGGGTTTGAAATAAAAATATAAAAGAAATGAAGAAGATGGGGAAGATGAGGCGAGTAGCGTACCTGCACCGACGATAGAGCGAACCCCGACGATCCGTGGCGGCGTGTGTGACTATCTCTCCCCCGAGCTCTTTTCCCGAGACCCGAACTCCCCCCCTCCCTGCCTTTGATTAAATGAAGAATGAATGAAAAAAGAAGGGTTTTGGGTATAAAATATATTATGGCAAAATTGAAAATTCAAAAGTTTTTTTTTTTTTTTTTAAACTCAATAAAATAAAATTTTAAAACATATATGGGTTATCACAGTTAAAGCTAATCTGGTGAATTAGTTACATATTCACTAAGGAGCATGGAGCAAAGAGCTATAACTTTGTTAAAGTTCAAGAATGAAGCCAAATACAAGTGTGGACAATTCAATCATGAAGATCTTGCTGTTATTTTTGTGTAAGAGTGCTTAGGATTTATTTGTATAAATCTCTCTATATAGGTTAAACTCGCTTGGCTTAAAAGACCTTGACTTTAAAGACCTTAGTATGACTTGTTTGAGATTCAATATTAGTCAAAATATTTTTGAAACTCTTAGTTAACTAGTTTATATGTTAAAGTTGATTTATATTCAAGAAACTTGAAAGAATTAGCTTTTGAACATATCTAGTTGATTAACCCAATTAGTCTAGTCGACTAACTATGGTCACAGTTTTAAGAAATCTTAATCTAGTCGACTAACTTGTTACTTAATTAGTCGACCAAGTCCTTGTTATAGTCGACTAACTAGCAAGTCGGTAGCCATGTTTTAAGAAGCAGTTAAGATAGTCGACTAACCTTGTTAGTCTAGTTGACTAATCGAGCACAGATTTTTAAAAGCTACTAAACTAGTTGACTAACTATTGTTGGTTTAGTCGACTAATCGTGCTCTGCAGCTTCTAACGGCTAGTTTTGAAAAGCCCCAAATAGATCTAGTTTGACTCTTAACGGCCATATTTGCTTTGAGACTTATAAATACTCATTGTATGAGTCTTGAATCAGTAAGAAAAATAAAGTTGAACACACACAAACTTATACCAACATAGTTTACGTCAATCTTGTGTGATCTAGTAAAAAAAATCATCATTCTCTCGTGAGCCAAATAGTTTAATCTTTGAGAGATACTAGTGAGAGCTTCATTTGTACTTCATCTACTCTTGAGGAGTTCTTCATTGTACACAAAACTCATTGTATTTTTTGTGAGCTGAGGGTTGGATTATAACCCTTATGAAGCTTGGAGTTTGTTGGTCAAATTCAAGCTTGAGAAGAAGAGTGGTAGTCTCTTGGTTTAATCTTCATCGAAAGTAAGATTGAGTGCTTTGGTAACATTGGTTTTATCTCCACCAGAAGTGAGATTGGTTGTAAAGGTTTCTGTACCTTGAAGGAGTGATCCATAGTAGATTGAGGAATCTTTGGGCTTGGTGTTTAAGGTGGATGTAGGCGGAGTCCGAACCACGTTAAAATCGCAGTGTTTGATTTATCTCTCTCTCATTTCCTATTAAGTTTTATTTATTTGTACTTCTACTGAATTAATTGGATCATAATTTTTATTTGGTAATATTTACTCAAAGTTTGCCAAAACCCTATTCACCCCCTCTCTAGGGTTATATAACTTGGGATAAGAATTGGTATCAGTGCAAGTGCTCAATATTTTATTATCTTTTTGAGCTAAAGATTTATGCAAACTTGATTATTTGTTTTTGTAAGAATGGATTTTGAAAATGATTTTTGTCTCAGTGAACATGTTCATGATTTTGGTGAATCTATTTCTCCTCGATGTGTAAATGTTTTTTATGATGATTTTGACGATGAATTATTTTATGAGCAACTTCAATCTTTCTGTGAAGAACTTTACAAGAAAAATAATGCTTTGAACAAAACTCACAAACTTTTGAAGAATGACTTGTCATCCATTTGAAAAGATAAAATGGCTCTTCAAGTACTAAATTTGACTTTAGTTAAAAAGATTGAGGATTTGAGAAACACTCCCTCCAGATTGAGAGTCTTGAATAAAATTTGAAAATTTGTGAAAATGAAAAGATTTCTTTGATAGAAGAAAGAGACACTTTGAAAAAGGAAAAATATATTTCAAAAATTGCTCATGTCTCAAAACCTAAAGAACCACCTTTTGTTATCAAGTCAAAAACCAAGAATACTCCTACTTGTCACAATTGTGGTGGTAAGGGACACATTCGTCCCAAATGCCTAAAGCCTGAGGCCAAGACTTTTGTAGATAAAAGTCAAAATATGCCTTGAAGAACATACCTAGGAAAATTGTGCATGAACCTATACACACATATCATTCTCCTAGATTTATTCCAACTTGCCATCATTGTGGTAAAAAGGGCCATATTAGATCAAAATGCTTTCACATTTTGAGAGACTATAAAAGGACTCCATAAGATTATGGATCTTATGATAGCCATTAGTATAGGAAAAGGTTTAAGCCCTCTAAGGATGCCATGAAGAACCAAAAGTGAAAACTATTTGGGTAAGGAAATATGATCCTCTCCCACATAGTATATGATACCCTTAGTCCGAAAAGACTATAAACTACCCTTAGTCTGAAATGACATTAAACTAAATTTGTTGATGTCTCTTATTTATAATTGCATAGTCTCTTTTTATAATGTTTCGAGCATATATTCGATTATGATGATTATTCTTTTGAATATGACATTTTGGATGAGCAATGTTTGTGTGCATTGATTAAGGTGAAGCTTGTCTTTGTATGGTAAAGTGATGATGAAGTTATGCATACAAATCATTGATGATGGAAGACATTCATTATTTTGCCCATGAGTGATGAAGATCACTAGTCAAGGAACTCACCATCAACTCTTCCAAAATGAAGGAATTGAAACCAACATTGGTTGGTAATTTGTAAGAATTTTTTTAAAATTCTTGTTTATGATTTCTTTTATTTTATTCTTATATATTCTTCTAGCTTGTTGCATTTTCAATGCATCATATACTTGAAATTTGTTGATTTTATTGGAAAATCTTTTGTTGCAAAAAAAAGGAGAATCATTTGCTTAAATTGGTATTTTTTTTTGTTGATGACAAAAGGGGAGAAAGACTTTGAAAAGATGTTACTTGATATCTTTAGGATAATAGTTTTGGACTCTTATTGCTTGGCTTTGAACAATGCTATTATACTTGCTTCCATAAAATCTCTTATATTATTATTACTTATTGTATATGTTGATTAACCATAGCTTGTTGTACAAAATTGAGGGGGAGCTTTGCTCTCTCATAAATGATTCAAAGTAATGGTTTGTGTTAGCCTTATGGCTTTCACCCTTGTTGGTTGATTTTGATGATAACAATCATTGTATTGTGATTCTATTTGATTTGCATCTTGTGTAAATTTGCTAGCATGAATTGTGGTAAAATTTATGATGATCTTTGTATCTTTGTATCATGAACTTATTCTTGCATCATGGATTTGTTTTACCTAAAATATGCATACGCTTTAAATGATAATCTTTTGTATCTTTATATGCATATTATTAGGGGGAGCCACAAATCATTGATTGATTTATTTATTCTATATGCAAATTGTGCTCAATGTTTGATGATAACAAACATTGTTCTATGTATATTCAATTATGCATATGATTACTTTGTTATTCACTCTTGTTAATTGCTAAATATTATTGAGTGATTATTTGACTAACCTTGTGTAGACATCCATTTTTTACCATGAGAAGAGTCATGAATGGTTACCTATGATTTGAGATGAAATAGGGTGTCAAAACCCTAAGTCGTTCATAGTACCTTTTTGTGTAGTTAGTTAAAGGTCATTATCGCATGTGGGTTTTTAGGTCGGATTGAGTCGATTCTTTTTGTATTTAGTTTTTAGAAAGTCTTGGAATGTCCCTGCTAAATTTCATGGCATTTTGAGCCAGGCTTGATAGGAAATAAGACATTTTGTGACTTGAAAAGCAACGTTGTCCATTGGATCACAAAAGCTCTGAATGACTGTTGATCTTGTCCCAATGGTCTCGAGGCTTTGGCCTGGATATTTAGAGTGTGTTTGGTAGCTAAGTTGATTAGTGGCAAGGTCCATTGGGCCTTTGGGCTCAGGTTTGGCTCTTAAGGCCCAAAGGGCCCTTTTTAGCTCAAATTAGGGTTTCAGCCGGGAATGACCAGGATTCGATCTTTTTATCAAATCAAAGCCTTCAAAAGCTTTAAAACACTTTCTTAAATGATTCAAAAACTTGTTTCGAGAAGTAGAAATGATTTCGAGAGCAATTGGTTAGTGGATTTCAAAACCCTAATTGGGCTTAACAGGCCCAAAACAGTTAATCGGTCGACTTTCTCCTAAAAACTTTGATTGAAGTCAATGCATTTTCACTTCAAACAGTTCTTAAAACATGAAGAATCGAATCGCGACCGTTTTGGAGCTTGAATCGTCGAATTTGGACTTGAAACGGGCCCGAAAAGCAGAAAAAAACCGAAACCAGGTTGATATGGGCAAAATCAGGCTAAGGCTCGACTGACCATCCACCTAGGGACGGCCAGCCATCCATGGTGGACGGACAACCATCCTAGGGTGGACGGACAACCAAGCCTAAGTCTCCTATTCCGCCAATTTTCAGCTTTTGAGTGTTTTAAGCCCTTGGGACTCTTCCAAACCCTATCTAGTTCATCTTGGAGCCCTTTGCACGACTTTGGGGACCTTATAAGACTCAATTGAGACCCTTGGATCACTCCCTAGGGTTTTAATGAGAGCTATTGATCAAATTGAAGCATCTCCTATATATACAACACTTATAAATCAGTTGAAGGAGGATGAACTTTGATTGAAGAGACCTTAGCACTTGAACCAGCCCCCTAGAACCTTAGCTACACTTTGGAGGCCATTGGAGCTTGAAGAAGAAGGCTAGGATCAAGGAAGAAGAAGGCTAAAGGTACATTCGAATACACCATTGTGCTTATGATTGAGTTTTGCATATCATCGTTAGGAACTAGCTTATTTAGAGTAGTTTGTTTTTCTTTGCAGAATACATGAGATAGTCTCTTCTAATTATATGCATGATTTAGGTTGAGAATGTAGGCTTTAACCATGTATGTTAAGTTAGGGTTGAATATTTTAATGTTTGTGCAATGTTTAACATGTTTAGAGTAGGTTTTATTTTCTATTTTGCATGCTGAAAGTGTTTAGGCTATGTTTAATGTTTGATTTGATTTTTTTTTATATCTTGTGAACATGTTAGTTATTGTTTGATTATTAGGAGCATGTTTAGGAGTTCTTTTATGTTTAGTATGCATGATAAGAGTTAGTTTGAAATATGTTATTTTCTGTTTTGGGTTAGTAATACATGATAGTAGGAAAAATTAAGTCTTTTTGCATATATAGGATGAGTGTCTATTGTTTTAGTATTTTAGGATAGTTTTGTGTTTAGGTTTGTTTATACCATTGTTCTTAATCTTGTTTTGCTTGAAGTATCATATGAATTGTGATCAAGGGAGAGAGCTAAGGTGAGTCTCTTCCCTTGTGTTAAACTTGGATGTTTTAAGCATGATACATGATTAGTTTTACGCATATTATTTTATGATGCATTCTAGGACATTCTCATCTTTTTATTTGTAATTTTCAAGGGTTTTAAATCACTTTTTAAGTGACTTTAGATTCTGTCAAGAATTTTAAAGTGGCTTTAAAGTGAGTTAAAAGACATTTTTAGGGTCAAATCTAACGTAGGAACATATCTAGGTTCATATAGAAATACTAGTTTGCATTTAGGACATATTCATGCATTTTATTAATTGTTTTGTTGCATTTTTTATGCATTTTTCATAATTTCCAGCATGTTCTCTTTTAGTGTTTTAAGTGTTTAGATTAGCTTAGTATTAGTTAGAGACCCCAGGATTAGGGGAGTCACTTGACTCCACTTAGGATTGTCCTTTGTTGTAAGAATTACAGTAGGGATAGAATTTTACTTAATATAGGAGTCTATTTCGAGAAGAGTTCTAAAAGAAAGTGTTTTCCAACGAAATTGGGTTTTTAAAAGTATTTGAATTGGAATGAAATTTCATCTCTTATAAAAAAGTGTTTTGATTGAATTCTAACTCTCGAAGATAGAGTCCTATATGAAGTAGAATCCTTTCAGCTATGTAGTTCATTACAATATGATGAGTCCTAGGTATTCGAACTACGGCGGATTTTGATTTTTATCAGGATCTCAGTAAAGTACATAGGCAGCCAATAGGGCGCAAGTCCAATCTTAGGTTGACTGTGAGTCTCCTGAGGTCTTTAGGATTGTGTTTACTTTTTCTTATTATTATTTATTATTATTATATATTATTATTCATATTTTGTGGTTGATTAGATAAATGACATTGATTTGATAAGATTTGATAAAGCCCAAAAGTAATTAGGAGACCTTTAATTAGGGTGAGGTGGATGCCTACAAGATGAGTTCTGGAACCTTCCCACTTCATAACCTAACCCCCAAATCCGATTTTGGTTTGAAGACTTATTTTTCTTTAAAATATGGAGTCACTGTTTTATTGAAAATAAAACGTTTTTTTATGGTTTCCTTGTTCCTTAAAAATGAGGTGGCGACTCCCAGTTTTTCTCAAACTTTTATCCTTTTTCAAAACTCAATCTTGAGTAGATAATAGAGAAGGGAAAATGTGGATAATAGAGAAGGATAGATCGAGACAGATAAGATTATCTACAATCCACGATGATAAGTGAAACGCCTCCCGAATCTGCGGTGGCTGGTTCACACCTTGTTGGTTAATTGACATTATCCTATAGTTCTTATATATCCATTATAGTATATATATTCTTATAAGAACAGGATTCAAGTTGTCAATTGAAGAAGGCTCAACCATCATTAAAGCTAAGCTCAAGTGAATATGTTGTATATTCACTAAGGACAATGAAGAGAGGCATTGCATTGATGCAATCCAATTATGAAGCCTAACACAAGCCAAGCACAAGACTTGAAGAACCTTTTGTGAAGACTTTGTGTTCTATATTGTGTGTGAGTGCTTAGGAATTTATTGTGTAAATTTCTCTTTAGGATGACCTAATTGGCTAAATTGACAATGACTTAAAGACCATAGGTTTTAACTTTGGAAAATCACATTTTGGTCAAAAATTGATTCAAACTCATAGTGGGCTATATGGACTCAAAAAACAAAATGTTTTACACTTATTGTTTTTGAAATGCTGTTTTTTTGCTCACGAAAACTTTCAACTTCAAATGGTCATATCTTCCTCATCCGGACTCCACTTTCGATGATCTTTATATGGCCGGAAATCTTGAGAAGTATAGTTTTTGAATGTATAACTTTCAGCTCAAGTAAAAATTTGGAGTTAGTTGACTAACCCTTGTATTAGTCGACTAATCGCAGGGCAGCAGCTATGGTTGGGAAAAATAAGCACCTAGTCGACTAACACTTTGTCCTAGTCGACTAAGCACATTCCTAGTGGACTAACACACCTCTCCTAGTCAACTAATCGACTCCGAAAACTTTTTCAAAGGTATTTTAAACCTTCTAGTCGACTAATACTTGTGATTAGTCGACTAAGCGACCTGACAGTTCATAACGGCTAGTTTTTAACAACTCCAATCGGCTCTATTTTGTCTCTAAATGGCTATATTCTTTTATAAGCCTATTTATACTCATTTTATGAGTCTTGAGTCAGCTAATGAATACACACAAACTTATACCATCATAGTTTATATCATTCTTGTGTGATTTAGTCAAAATCATCATTCTCTCTTGAAGCCAAATTAGTTCATTTATTTGAAAGATAATAGTGAGAGCTTAAATTTGTATTTCATCTACTCTTGAGGGGATATTCTTTGTACACATCTTGTGTTTATCTTGTTAGATTAAAGAAGTGCTCTTAGTGAGCATTGAAGAGTTGCTCTTTGTGAGCATTGTCCAATTGCTCTTGGTGAGGTTTGAAAAAGTGTTCTTTGTAAGCACTAGTGAGTGTTCTTTGTGAGAACTATTGGGAGTTCTTTGTGAGCTCTTGAGAAAGTTCTTTGTGAGCTTAGGTGAGAGTTTTTCACCCGGGATAAAGAAGATTGTGTAAAGGTTTCTCCACTTTGAAGGAGTAATCCTTAGTGGATTGTGGGAATCCTTGGGCAGAGTGATTAAGGTGAGGAGTAGGCGGAGTCCGAACCTTGTTAAATCACTGTGTTTGATTTCTCTCTCCCTTTCTCATTTCAATTAATTGCTTATATATATTTGCTTGTGTTGAAATTAATTGAACCTAAATTTTATTTGGTAATATTTGATAAAGTTTGCCATAAACCCTATTCACCCCCCTCTAGGGTTATATATTTGGAACAACAGTTTGTCATCATCAAAAATGGGGAGATTGTCAGCTCTAAGGTCAATTCCGTTGACCACATTTTAATGATAAACAAACATCACTTTAATTAGTAACATATGGTTAATTGTTTTGTCTCCTTAGAGTCAAATATGTATCTTATTGGAGCTCATCAACATATCCCAAGCAACTTGATGAGCATATGTTCATTCAAGAGCTTACCCTAAATTGGCATTTTTTTTTTTTGATGCCAAAAGGGGAGAAAAATATGTTTATGGTAAAATTTATTTTGTCATTTGCATCATGGATTTGTTTTACCTACAATATGCATATGCTTAAAAAGTAATCATTTGTATCTTTCTCTACATTTATGCATATTGTTAGAGGGAGCCACAAATCCTTATTGATTTATCTATTGATTGTACCCCAATCATACCATTCAACTAGGGTATTTCTATGTTCTCTTATATATATAATTGTTTAATAAATAGCATTTTACATGAATATCTGTACAATTGGGTTTAATCTCTGTTTTAAGAAATATGTGCAGATTACCATTGAATAAAGTCGTCACCGATGAAGCCCTGAAGAGCATCTCGAATCAAGGAACGTCCGAAAACGATCCAAAGCAGCCGAGGGAAGTACCAAAAGAGCAGACGTTGAAATCTGCAAAGAAAGTCAAACTTTGACCTTGACTATCGATAGCCAAGATTCGCTATCGATAGCACCTCTATCGATAGCGAACCTTCGCTATCGATAGACAAGGTCGGCTGCGAGCTTCTAAGATATTTTGGGATATTTTGAGGGCATATGCGTCTTTTACCTTTTCCTTCTATAAATAGAAGTGTAACGACGACGTTTCGGGGGTTCATGACTTTTGCTCTGAATCATTACTCTGCTAATTTTAATTCAAGTTACAGTTTATTCTCGCATTTCAATCGGTAGTTTCAATTTTCAGCTATTTCCAATTCTGCAATTTTTCTTTTAATGCCTGGCTCAGTTCTCACTTGAGAACTGTTCTATCCGATTAAGTCTTTAATTTCAGTAATTCCGATTCTGTTATTTTCCTTTTTATGCATGGCACAGTTCTCACTTGAGAGCTGTTCTTTACTTTTCCTGTCTTTTTCTTTATTTACTTAAGTCTTTTCTTTTCTTTATTTACTTTCTGTCACTTTTCTTTATTTACTTTCTGCCATTTTCCTTATTTATTCAGTCAATTAATTACCGCTTTTATTTCTTTTTCCATCCCGTGACCCCCAAAAGCTTGCCTGGATAAAGGATATTATCCTCCAGTGATGTGTAGCTAATACTCCAAGCTTGGGTGAGGATGAAGTTGGATTCATTTTACAATCCTATTTTATAAACATCCCTCTATTTGTATTATGTGATTGCATAGTTGTGAAGGTTTTACCGCACACTATTGCCGAATATAATATCATATAATTGTACATCTGTGATTGCAATTATATAATTATGCAATGGTTCTTATTGGTGTGAATACAAACCAGCATGCTTTATTCCTCATTTAAGGTGGATAGCGATATTCCATTCTTTTCGGGGATAAACTTGCCGGTCCTGTATTCACAATCTTTTTGGGACTTCCTTCTTGTAGTTGGAAGAACCACCATACATAATTACTATAGTGTGGATTTTATAAACATAAATTGTTTAATTGATATTCAAATGGACTTCTCACCCAAGTTCCGCTCAATCCACCAACTTAACTGCATTTTTACTAAGCTTCATTAAAATTACTTTGTTTTCGCTTCGACCCAATCGGAGCAGTTACCACCAACCATTTAATTGACAATATTCTTTCCGCTTGAATTGATTCCAAAGAGTCTTTTTAATATAAACCTGCACTTCCCAGTGGTTCGACACCCGTGCTCACTAGTCACAATCGAATTGAGATTAATTGTCACGCGGTTTATAAATTATTAATTCTGATCACTGACGGGGAATAATCTCCCTCGTCGTCTGAGACGATCAAATTTTGGCGCCGTTGTCGGGGAGCTACGGTTTATTTATAAAGAATTTTTGGGATTTAATTTAAGTAGTAAATATTAAATACTGTTTATATTACTACATATAAATTATTTATATTGTTAATATCTAGATATTATAATTATTATTTGTTATTCATTATTCTTTCTTCTCTAACGACAGGTGGCTGAAATCAGGAATTGGGAGCTTCACTCCCGCGCGCTTAAAATAACAAATTAAAAGCTAAAGATTAACTGCTCACAATTTGTTTATTGTAATTCCGTGATTTTCTGTGGTGACCTATTTTATGCGGGGTAGAAGGTCGTTGTCATTAAACGTAATTCCTATAGACTCTGAATTAGAAAGAACTCTGAGAGCTGTTAAAGCGTCTCAAAGTCAGTCCAGCGAGTCAGTACCTTTGCATCATTTAAAAATGGCTGAATCATTTGCACACACTGCCATGTTACCTGCGGATAATATTCAAGCACCACCAGGTCTGAAAACTCTGAGGGATCACTTCATGCCCAATAGTTTTAATCCACCCTCCTGTATCCAAATCCCGCACATAGAGAATCTCATCTATGAGATTAAGCATGCTACCATCCAGATGCTTCCTACGTTCTATGGGTTAGATAGAGAGAACCCATACGACCATTTGCAGGAATTCTTAGGAATTTGTTCTACTATCAGAATTCAGGGGTTCCATCCAGAATCCCTGAAATTGTTTTTATTCCCGTTTTCCTTGAAAGACAAGGCCAAACACTGGTTTTGTACTCTCCAAACCCCTGTCCCTATCACAACTTGGGAACAGCTTCAAAAGCTATTCCTGTCTAGATTTTACTCTGTCGGTAAAACACATCAGATGCGACGAGGTATAACCAACTTCGTCCAACATGAACAGGAATCTTTCCATGAAGCCTGGGAAAGAATGAAGGAACTCCTTAGATTATGCCCCCATCACGATGTACCTAAGTGGCAAATCATAGAGTCTTTTGTTAGAGGTTTAACAGAGGGTGACACGCAGTCAGTGAAATCTGCCTGTGGGGGAGCCATTTTAAGTAAAGGTGAGGATGAAATGTGGGCATTATTTGAAGCGTTGAGTGAGGATTCGTTCCACATGGCCTCAATGTCTTTAGGTAACCGTGACGATGTGTTAGCAAAGAAACCGCCTCCCAAAAAGGCCGGTATTTATGATGTGGACACACAAGTTTTGGCAAATAAACAAGTTGAGGCTCTGTCTCAAAAGCTTGACCAATTAATCGCGGCACAAGGGCAATCTTCAAAAGCCCATGTGAAACCTGTCAACTTGGTGTGCAATATTTGCACTGACCCCACTCACGAGACCCCATATTGTCCTATGGCAGGCCAGTACCCAGAGTTTGTCCAAGAGCAGGTTAATGCTGCTCAAGGATATGCACCACCTAGGAATGACCCGTATTCCAATACGTACAACCCTGGGTGGAAGACTCACCCCAATTTCCAGTGGTCTAGCCAGCCTAGAGGATCCAATCCTAGTCAGCCTGCAAGACCCCCATATAGCAGTAATCCTGCTATCAGTCAACCCTATAGACCACCTGTGGACCAGCCTCGCGGACGGGGCTTAGGTGGTGTGAGTCCACAT